>WUAM01000133.1:5141518-5163317 GCA_024336885.1 Actenoides hombroni
AATGCAATGCGTCCACTATTATTCTACAGTGAGCTACGAGTAATATTGGACTACAGGCTGCAACAGCCTGGAAGAGACAAGAAGTGACAATTCTGCCTTCTGTTCCACTTGAGAAATTTAAACCTTGTTAATGGTTTCTTATACTTTAAAATATAAATTAATTATTTGTCAAAAATAAAGTTTAAATTCTCTTACTTATGGCATAAAATATAACTGATTGGAAGCAGATTAGGAATTTTCTCGTGTTGAGGAAATACAATGATGCATGTATATTTGCTGCTTCTATGTTGACAGGAGCAGCTAAAATGATGCCACTACTGTACCATAATCACATTTCCTCTTTGGTAAATTTTTTAAATTTAACTTTTATGTAGATCTGATGCTCGTCTTCATAGAGATGACATTGATATCTGCTTCAGCAAAACACTGAATTCCTGCAAAGTACCCCAAATCCGTTACGCAAGCGTTGAGCGCCTTTTGGAGCGGCTAACAGACTTGAGATTTCTAAGTATTGATTTTCTGAATACTTTCCTACATACCTACCGCATATTTACTACTGCAGCTGTTGTACTGGAAAAACTTTCAGACATATACAGACGGCCCTTCACTTCCATTCCTGTCAGGTGAGTGCTGGGGTTTTACCTTCTATCATAGGTTTCTTGTGGAATTATCATGGTGTCATTTTTGTTTGGTTTGTTTGTTTTTTTTTACTCTGATTTTCTGATATGTAAATAATCTAGGAAGAAAGTTCATCCTTTGTAAATAGGGCATAAGTTTTTAGGTAAGTGTCTTAATTTCCTGCGCAGACTTGGAGGACTAAGTGTTATACAGATTTTGCAGTGCCATGCAGATTTGCACAAAATTTTTAAGTGTTTTCACTTAAATCTGTTTGGCGTTATCATCTGTTGCATTTTTTTGTTTCTTACTCTCAGGTCTTTGGAGTTATTCTTTGCTACCAGTCAGAACAACAGAGGAGAGTACCTGGCTGATGGGAAATCACCACATCTCTGTCGCAAGTTTTCTTCTCCTCCTCCATTGTCGCTCTCCAGAACTTCCTCACCTGTCAGAACCCGAAAACTGTCGTTGACCTCACCACTGAATTCAAGGATTGGTGCCCTTGACCTCTCTACTTCATCTGTGGCAAGCAGTCCTACCTCAAACTACAGCCCGGCCACCTCCCCACCACCAACGGGTAGCAAAGTACCGCTGGACCTTAGCAAAGGGCCCTCCTCTCCTGAGCAAAGCCCTGGCTCCATAGAGGACAGCTTGGAGAACCCTCGTGTTGACCTCTGTAACAAGCTGAGGCGAAGCATTCGAAGAGGTATATACCTACAAAATACTGACTGTTATTTTTGACAAATAGGGCAGTCTCTGAGGTAGGCTTGACTTTTAACAGATTACTGCTGAGAAGTTATTTCTCATGCCTTATCTTTTTCTCCTGATCACTGTAAGTTGTGTTGTGAAACCAAATACTCTGCTGTCTGTTTCTTCTCTAGTAGAGGCTGTGATATGTTGCCTCTTTCCACCACTTTATTACTTCTTTGTAGGAACAGCAGTATGGCAGAATGGCTGTGTCTGTTTTCACTTCAGCAGAGCATTAAGGAGAAGGGCAGAAGGAAGTTTTTGATGCCAGTTGTGTTTCCCAAGGTGAAAGATTTTTGAGTTGTACTACTACAGGAAGTAAAATATTAAGTTAAGAAGAAGTAGGGACGTAAAGACCTAGCAGCTTTAATATGTTTATGTAACATATCTAGTTTTCCAGAAAGATTTCATCATTAATCCAAACAATTTATGTGATGCACTTGGTACGTTGGTGAGATTCATATCACCTGGTTGTTACCCATCCAGAAGGCAGATGTCTAAAATTAATTAATTGCTCCTATGCAAACGCTTGTTTTCCTCTCTGGATTGTGTGAGTCACCTTAGAATAGGTACTCCTTCCAGTGGGCAAATGTTAGTTGATACAAAACTCAATGTGGGCATCTAGAATGGGATCATTGTATTTATAGATGGCAAAGCAAGAAAGTACCACTATCTCATAGGATGCATAAGTGTGTGCTTATTTCTTATTGCTCTTTGGGGGGTAGAGGGATGGTGTTCTAAGTTAGAATAGAAGTATATAGCAATTTTTTGTATTGTTGTTAAATTAAACAGAGGATAAGGAATATTTTATTCCTAAAATTAATGTTTAGAAATGGTATTTCATGGCCTGATTTATAGCTTGAGGATTTGAACTGTAAATCTGAGCAAAACGTAGCTCAATTTTACTTGCAAGTACTGTAATAATGAAAATTTATATAACCCAAGGGGAAAGAAAAATAAGATTACCAAACATAAACTAAGAAAATATGATTGAAGCATTATGTCTGCTCCTTACTGATGAGTTGAAATAAGTGCCCTGATAAGAAATTTGATGTTGTATTATGCAGAGGGATTGATTGTACAGAATGTAGTGTTTTGTTTAACAAAAAGTGTTCTTAATAGTCAAGTTAGCCACCATAGCATTATAGGAGTCTATGCTTGCCCATGCCTTATGCTTTCATAAAATGCTGGTTGGCTGTTGTACTTAATCATTACATTTCTGTATGCTGGATGAATAGCATAACAGACTTATGTAGAGTTGGGCAGATTCTTTTTGTACACTAGTGTAACCACATTCAAATTAATGTGATAGCACAGCATGACCCCAAATATAGGCCATGCCTTAAAATTAATTATACATATGTAACAGCAGTCTTAGGTGTAATGTTTTTTACTATACACTGTAAAGTAAACTAGTAAAGATAAGGTTATTCTGGCCTAGGCATTGTTGTAGAAGTATAAAGATTTTGCTTTCCGGCCTTAGCTGTTCACACTTGATTTGTGGTTAGTAGCTTTTTAAACAGCTTTATGTGGTATTAGGTTGCTATTGAAACATTGGCATTAATTGCTGTTAATTAATGACCATTTTTTTAAGATTACCTTTCAGTGAAACTCCCTTTGATGTACATACTCTTTTATTTGCGAATGCGGTACAGTTCAGATTGTTCAAAGCTGATCATTTGCAGACTTTCTGTCTCTTGGTACTTGCAAACTGAGTGTTCTGGATCACCCACATAATTTGTAATGTCTGTAGAGGCACTCCATATCTAAGAGAAACTAATCTGATATACACTCTGTACTTTAAAATAAGCATATCCTAATGACCCACACCGTAGTTCCCTATGGCCTTTTGATATTTTCAAACACATTTATACTTTATAAATACAACACAGTAATGTAATATAACCTAGTATAATAAAATACTTGATACATTCACTAATTATGATGTTATATTTTTATAATGTAATATCTAATCTAATCTACATTAAAGAGTTGTAAACTACAAATGATCATCCAGGTATTAACATTTATTATCTTTTAAAGCAGCGGTTTTAGAATCTGTGTCGGTGGACCGGACAATTCCTGAAAGCACCTCAGCAGTGGATACGACAGAGCTTTCCCCGTGTAGATCCCCTTCGACACCACGTCATCTCCGCTATCGCCAACCAGGAGGTAAGAACCTCGTTTTTATTGCCTCCATCAGTCACTTTAAAGACTTTAAATATTGTAGCTGTACTATTTGAAGGATGTTAGAAAATAATACTGAGTAATGTGTTTTGCTTGTATTTTACGTATTTCTCAGGCATTAAAAAACAAAAAGCCATTTGAATCTGAATTATGGCAGTTAATCTGTATGGTAATAACAAGAGACTTAGAAGTATATTGGGACTCCAGTATGATGAAATGTTTTTAAATATCTTGAGCAGAGTATGCCCAAGTTCAAGATTAATATTGAAATCTCTTAAGACCTTGACAGATACTTTTCAGCTACTAAGGAGACATATTTTGGGCACCATATGTATTCATGAAATACACAATGCCTATTATTGTCAATAGGGAGTGACTGTATCTGTTTCTTTGTCTAACACTGAACATTTACAGATGGTGTCACATTATTCATTCCAAAATTTGAATAAACTGCTCAATTGAAGAGGAAAAGTGAGAGCTGGAGCTCCCCAAATAGCTCTCACGTGGCTCTTTGAAATCATTAGCAGAGCTGTAAGCTATGTCCATGAATGCTTAAAATGCTGCAATCTCATGCAAGCCAGATATCTAGTCAGTTATTTCATACCTGGGATTGAAACAACAACACCAGAGCATAGTCTTCTCAACTGTTAATAAGTTGCTGAGAGACTTTAATTTTAAACCAGTAGTAATATTCTGGTATTGGGCACATTTATGGTGAGAGGGCAAGATCTGGGAGTTAGAAACTGTGGGGAACAGTGCCATATTATTTAAGTACTAGTCAGAAGCAATGTTCACAGCACTTCCTATAGAAAAAGTTTGATAAATTGTACAAAAAAACCCAAGGCAATGACCTTGGAAAATATGTTAATCTAGTTATCAGAAGTTGGTTAATATGCTTAGTTCTCTAACGTTAGTTCAGATTAATTTTCTACACCATTGGTTTTGTGGTTTGTTTTTTTTTTCTTTTTCTGTTTGGTCACTGCTTGTGCCTCACTTTGGCAGTGTCTTATACAATTTTTTTTCATAGCAACATCAATTATACCAGCCTGGAAATAAAACTTAAATCAAATGTGATTATGATATTTTTATGTCCGTTAATATGAGGTCCTTTGGCAATGAAAACATTAAATGTCCACAAAGTATAAAAAACAGTGGAGATTTTACATAAAGCTGTGGCTGAACTTGAAAAATATGGAGAGTATGTGGAATGTAACTGTTCTCTATCTGTTCCTTTTATAGTGCAAACTGCTGACAACAGCCACTGTTCAGTTTCTCCTGCTTCTGCTTTTGCTATTGCTACAGCTGCAGCAGGACATGGGAGTCCACCAGGTGAGAGAAATGTGCTGTTGGAAAGAGATAACAATAAGATACCTAGGTCTCAAAAGGTAAGTATTTCTTAAGAACATACTTATCTGAATCCTGAACAGCCTCTGATCCTGCCCTTTGTGTGGCCACTGCAGTACAGCATTCACGGATAACTGGAGCCTTGGCTTGCAGTTATGTGGCCATTTTGAAAATATTTGTAATGCAATTCATTTAACTGAAAGTGAAATTGACCCATAAGAATGATATAAACAGCTTCAGACAGGCTGTTGAGGCACATCTACCCTGTTGCATTTCCTACTGTGGCAATCTGGAAATTTTGGCCGATGAAGCAATTTATGTCATCAAAGAATAAAATCATCTTTTAGGTTGTTTATAAACCACCGTGTCCTGGGGAGCTGCCAGCAACCATCACCATGTCCATTTGAAAGAAGGAAAGGATGGGTATGCCTTCAGAAATATCTTTTAGAACAAAACATGAAACCTAACAAATGAGGACTGCATGACATGGCACGCCACATACCTTCAGGAAATCTATATGAGCTTTGTGCCTTTGTTTTGTGCACTGTAAGGGTATTTCCAAACTATTCAGTGAGATTTCAAACTATCACGACAGGTTTTCTTGCTGACTTAAATCAGAATTATATTTCTCATTCCACATTTACAGTTGATCATCTATTAGTTGAATTCTTGTATTCTGTTGTTAGTATTTCCAGTCCAGCCAAGGACTGGAAATTGGTATAATTAATGTTGAAATACACTGCCAAGGATTCAGCAACACATTTTGCTTTATTAATTAATTCCAGTATGTTTACAAATTGTCCAAAAAAAATGCAGTAAGAGTAAAAATTACTGTTTTTTCCCACTAGGATCAATTCAATTAAAACCACTTTTGTATTGTTAAAAGCACAGTTCTTCAATACTTGTAGCATTGAAGTGTGAGAGAAAAAAAAATCTACAATTATGTAATCAGTTGAAGAAATATCAAAGCACGAGGATGTTGAAAAAGGGAAAAAAGAACATCCTTAATATTCTTTAGTACTTTTTTTTTCTGTTGCTCTGCATAAAAGGTCATTCTCCTGGGTGATGTAAAAAACAGTGAGAAGGTTCTGCAGTAAATCTGACAAGAAAAGTGTGTGGTGGAACGTCTCAGGAGACTGAGCTGCAACAAGGCTGTCCACCTGTAATCAGTATGAAAATTCAAGGCAACAAACCACAGCTTAAAGAGCTGAATAACCTGTTTTGTAACTTGGTGCAATTAATCACAGTAGAGATGATATTAAAGTTGTAGAGTCATGCAGTTAAAATTTTGGGTAATTCAAAATTTTATTTCTTTCCCATGTAGGTGTTCTCTCAGGTGTTTTTTTAAAATGATGCCTTTTCTTCCCAGTGGGCTCTTGTCTCATTGACTGAATAGGATGGACATGATCCCTCACTAAATCAGGTCTGGATGGAGCATTAGATTTATGGCTTTTTTTAGTTTTGAGTTGGTCCTTGGCCTCACTGCCGGAGATGTTGTGATGTGTGACATTTAGTACACTCCTACATGGAATGTAATTAGAATGACAGGTGAAATTTAGTGTTGATAAGTACTAAGTGATGCACATGAAGCAAAACTGTCTGACCTGGACCTGAAAAGAGGTGCTGTGTGCTGGACATGATCACTCAGGACTGAGAACTACAACAGTTCCCTTAAACAATATCAGTGCTCAGAAGGATGCAAAAAGGTAAAGGAAACACCAGGAATTATTAGGAAAGGAACAGAGAACAAAGCAGAGATGACCATTATGCTACCACAGTATAAATCCAGAATTTGTCCATGTGCTGAAGAGTATGTACAGTTGTGATACATCCCCTATGAGATGAGGTGATGAGAATTAGAGAAGGTTGAGAACTTGCAGTCAAGGATCAGTGGAAGTATGAAGTGGCTTCTGTGCATTTGAAGTTTAGAGAAGAGATATTGGAGGGTGGATGAGAAAGTTCTGCAAAATCATTGATGTCATTGAAAGAGTCAGTAGGTGTTTGTTGCTTTTTCTGATGGAAGAGATAGGAGACAGATGAAGTTCATGAGGCCAAGTTTCAAAACAAATACAAGTTAGTGGTTCTTTGTGCAACAAACAGAATCACAAAATTGTCACAGTTGGACAACACCTCTAAGACCACCACATCCAACCATCAAAAAAAGCCAAAACCAAAACCAAGCCAAACCAAACTAAATCAAAACAAACAAACAAAAAAACCTAAACCCCCAAACATAAAACAACCAAACAAAACCACAAAAAACCCAACCAACCAAAAAACCACACACAAAAAATACACCTCACCATCCCACTAGAGCACATCCTGAAGTGCCTCATCTACACATTTTTTGATTACCACCAGTGATGATGACTCCACCACCTCCCTGGGCAGCCCCTTCCAGCACCTGACTACTCTTTCAGTAAAGAAATTCTTCCTAATACCTGATCTAAACCTCCCCTGGTGCAGCTTCACGCCACTTCCTCTAGTGCTGTCGTTATTTACTCGAGAGAAGAGGCTGCACCCACCTCACTACACCCTCCTTTCAGGTGGTTGTAGAGAGCAAGAAGACCTCCCCTCAGCCTCCTCTTCTCCAAACTAAACAATCTCAATTCCCCAGCCTGCCCTTACAGGACTTGTTCTGCAGACCCTTCCAGCTTGGTTGCCCTTCTCTGAACTAACTCCGGCAACTCAGTGTCTGTCTTGTGGTGAGAGGCCCAGAACTGAAGACAGTACTCGAGGTGCAGCCTCACCAGTGCCGAGTGCAGGGGCACAATCACTGCCCTTCTCCTGCTGGCCACACTATTCCTGATACAGGCCAGGATGTCTTTGGCTTTCTTGGCCACCTGGGCACACTGCTGGCTCGTGTTGAGCTGGGTGTTGACTAACACCCTCAGGTCCTTTTCTGACAGGCAGCTTTCCAGCCACTCCTCCTCAAGTCTATAGCACTGTCTGGCGTTTTTGCGACCCAAGTGCAGGACCAAGCACTTGGCCTTGTTGAACCTCTTCCCACTGTCCTCAGCCCATCAATTCAACCTGTCCCGATCCCTCTGCAGAGCCTTCCTACCCTCAAGCAGATTGACACTCCCACTCAGTTTGGTGCCATCTGCTAACGTGCTGAGGGTTTGCTCGATGCCCTCATCCAGATCATCAGTAAAGATATTAAACAAGACTGGCACCAAAACTGAGCCCTGGGGGACACCACTGTTGATGGGCTGCCAACTGGATTTAACTCTTTTCACCACAACTCTCTGGCCTTGGCCATCCAGCCAGTTTTTAACCCAGCAAAGAGTACACCTGTCTATGCTGTGAGCCACCAGCTTCTCCAGCTGTGAGAAGAGGTGTCAAAGGCCTTGCTGATGTCCAGGTAGACAACATCCACAGCCCCTCCCTCATTCACTAGGCAGGTCACCTGGTCACAGAAGGAGACCGGGTTGGTCAAGCAGGACCTGCTTTTCTGGAAGCCATGTTGGCTGGGCCTGATCCCCTGTCTGTCCTGTACTTGCCATGTGACCTCACTCATTCAAAGCATACTACCCATTTACTTCAACTGCAGTGAGTGTGAACTAAAATGTAGGTCTGGATTTGGGTGCCAGGAGGATGAACACCTTATAACAACCTAAAAGTCATTGAACTTAATCTCTTGTCATGTTATAATGTTGAAGTTTTGCAACAGTTTCACAAAATGGTAGGAGTTGGAAGAGGCTTCTGGAGATCATCTGGTCCAACCACCTGCTAAAGCAGGGTTGCCCAGAGCAGGGGGCCCAGGATTGCATTCAGGCAGATTTTGAAAGTCTCTGTGAGAAGGAGACACCACAACCTCTCTGGGCAGCCTGTTCCAGGGCTCTGTTACCCGCACGGGAAAGAAGTTTCTCCTAGATTAACAAGAGTTTTTCCTCATGTTTAGGTGGAACTTCCTGTGTTCCAGATTGTGGCTCTTGCCCCTTATCCTCTCTGTGGGTACCACTGAAAAGAGACTGGCCTCTTCTTAACACCCACTCTGTAGATATTGATAAACATTGATAAAATCCCCTCCCAGTCGTCTTCAGGTTAAACAGCCCCAGATCTCTCGGCCTTTCTTGGGCACAGACATTCTCCAGCCTCCTTACTATTTTTGTAGCTCTCATTGGACTCTCTCCAGTAGTTCCACATGTCTCTTGAATTGGGAAGCCCCAAATTGGACGCAGTAATGCAGATGTGTTCTCACTAGGGTAGAGTAGAGGGAGAGGAGAATCTCCCTTGACCTCCTGGCCAGGGGACCATCAGCGTTCTTAGCCGCGAGGGCACACGGTGTTTAAAACAGTTCTTCAGAGTGTGTTTTGTTCTGGTCGTAAGACATTGAATTTCTGTCTGCATTCACTGTGGAACTCATTCTACCTTGTGTAGGGATGGGGATAAAGGCACCCTCCACTACACAGTCCTGTTTACTACCATCTGCAGTTCGTGTTGCTGATCTTGTGTGCTAACAGAGGAGTTCTGGGCAGAAGAGGGAGCGTTGTAATGCATGTTCATGGGGAGAATGGTTATCAACTTTATGGATACTGGAGTGCTATGCAGTTTTAGATGTCCTAGCTTTTCTGAATGTGCAACAGTTTGAATTTCTGCCTTGTCAGACTTTTTGTTGTCTTAAAGTAACTGCCCTAAACGAAACATTCCTTGGGAACATGTTGTGGGTTGTTGTGTTTTCAACCACTTGGACATAAGGAAAAACCAGTAAGAAGCCACAGTTGTCCTCTGTGGACTATTCTGGAAGTCAGTTGTATAGTTTTCATGCGGTCCTGCAGCTTTTTTGTTTTGTTGGATTTTATTTTTTTAACCAATGAAAATGGCAACACTTGTGAATTTTGGCTTCTGTGCAGGAGGGCAGTGTGGGGTTAGTAGTCCCTGACTGACCTCATTACTGTTTATAAATAGGTAAAGGGTGAGTGTCAGGAGGATGGAGCCAGGCTCTTCTCCTATGCCCAGTGACAGGACAAGGTGCATTGGGTGCAAGCTGGAGCATAAGAGGTTCCACAGAAACATAAGGAAAAAACTTTTTCAGGTTGAGGGAGCTCTGGAACAGGCTGCCCAGAGGGGTTGTGGAGTCTCCTTCTCTGGATACATTCAAAACCTGCCTGGATGTGTTCCTGTGTGACCTGCTGTAGGTGGTCCTGCTCTGGCAGGGGGGTTGGACTAGATCTTTCAAGGTCCCTTCCAACTCTTTATATTCTGTGACTTCTTGTTTGCTTATCTGTAGCACTTGTGAGGCCAAACAACTTATCACTTTCTTTGTTTATATGTTTTTCTCTAGCTCAACCAGAATCAATTTCCTTGCTCAGCAGCCTCATATTCATCTTCTTTCCCCTGTTACATTACCATTCCCTTAGTATGTCTCCACCTTCTCTCTTCTGTGCTTTAGGATTAAGCTGCCTCCTCTGCTGTGGGTCCCAGTGGCACCAAATGTAAGAGGAGAATACTGATTTCAAAGGATTGTACTGCTTGGCATTTGAAGCCCTAAGGTGGATTGTAACTGATTAGCAAATAATCTTCACCAGTTACATTCTTAACATCTTTACTGAGCATGTGCATTTTCAGATGAGGTGAATTACCTGTGACACTAATGCAGAAGCAATTGGAATAGTTTCTTTACTGAGCTCATACTGCACTGGTCAAGTATCATGTTTTTACAGTGACTTTCTTCCTACTTAAAAAAGTTCACTTGCAGGAACTTTATTTTTTTTCTCTGTCACTACTGTTTGGCTTGTGGTTTTTTTTATTTCCCCTTAATCCACTTTGTTTTCCTGTAGATAATTAGGACTAGCAGAGGAGTTTGTGTTCTTTCCACTTACTTAACTCTGGTCAGCAGTAGAAGGCTTCTGTTAGACCAGGGTTTCAAAATACTTTTTTAAAGGCTAATACTGATTCTAGAGTCTGCATATAACTAAAAAGAGTAAGTCTCTAAGAAGGCCTGTGAATCACCTGTGAAAGAACATAAGGGAAAGGGAGAGAAGCACTAGATATTTATGGGAACTTTCTATCATTATTGGGTGTTCTAGATCACTTAAAGAATTTGTGAGGGTGCAACTTAAAAGTTTGATGGCAAGGTTCACTCTGTTGCTCAGTGCACAGAGGAAATGCACGTGGGAAAAATCAGTTAGAATGGCTTTGGAATGAATCCTGCTATCAGTTAGGTATGTTTTCAAAGTTTCAGCATGCTTATTCCCAGTTTGCTTCACCTTCTGCCCAGGCATCTGGTGCTAGTTCACTCTGAAGTTCAAATCCTAGAAGACTCTTGGGCATCGGTTTTTATATAAATAAATAACTTAATAGAGTGGTACAGCAGCAGGGTCACCTCTGGAAAGGGATCCCAGGAAGGACAGAGGAGCCAATCAAACAAAGAAATCCCTGAGCAATTATACCCTTACAGACCATTCATGCAGCAGTTAGGTGTTACAGTAGTATTTGGGTCTGAGGTCATCTTCTTACTCCCTGGGACTGAAAAATCATTCTGTTCTGACTGCTTGTTGAATTATTCACTGTCTCTGGCCAGGCTGTTGACTTGTCTAGTTGCAGCTGCTGTTGATGGCTGCAGCCTGGAAGTCTTCTCTTCTGATTTACACAGGTTCTGGAGGCCCTGTTTTGACTAAGTAGCAACATGTTCAGCAAATCTAAGTGGAATTTCACAGCTTGTGGCCTAAGGCTTCAGCAGTTCTAGCTGCTCGTGCTAAGTAATGAAGTTAAGCAAACAGCATGCTAAGTCACACAGTATTATAACTCTGGGTGATTCATTCTATTTAAGATTTAGTTATTTGGGCTAAATAGCTGTTTTCTCTTCACATTGAGAGTCATCCCTGCTCCAGGGCTGGGTTGCCCAGAGTGCAGTTCAGTTGCCATCTGGGGAGAATTCAAATTGTGCTCATCCACTGATCTGTCTGGTAGAAGATCTTGTTGCTGGAGATCATGGTGGTGCAGCCTCACTGCCTAGCAGGGAGAGCTCGAAGAAGGCTCACTTAGGCTGCCGTGTTGAAGGGATACAGGGGTTGGTTTGTGGTCAAATGGCACACAGTAGGAAAGGTGTGCACAAGATTTCTTGTACTCACACCTGTCTTTGTTTTGTCCGTTCCTTTGTGGGTTTTCTGGAGGAGCTCTTGGCCTGGCTGTGGCTCAAGCCTTTACCTCCTTTAGAGCCTGTCTGACACCTCTGCTGGTTTGGTTAGGGGTAGCTGAGTGTGTCCATCACAGCCGTGCAGAAAGCAGTTCACTAGAGATGTAATTCTTTGCATGGGATTGTGCAGGTGTAGTCCAGGCTAAAGAAACACTATTTTTTTTTTTTTTTCCTTTCCTCCATCTCTGCTTAAAATAAGCAGGATATATTTCCAGTTGGAATAGAAGAGCATGATCTGTTCTTTCAAAGCAGTCTTCAGCAAGATCTTAAAAACACTTTGCTGAAGGGAACTAGTAACATTAGGGGAATTATGCATACTCTTTCTGACAGAGGTGAGGAGCCTGCTTAGCCGACACATTCCTGAGCCAGCATCAGTAAACAGCTTGTGAAGCAGTGAGCCCGGGCTGTCCAGTTGTATACGAAGTAGAAGAGGCAGCTTTGAATTGAATTTCATAGCAAACATAGCACCTGTTATGGAGAGATTTGTTGAAGCGTAGAGCGCTGCAAGGTCAGTGGATAAGGAATGGCTGTTGGCTGATATGAGACTGTGTTGTTCTAACTGTTACTTGAATCCTAGCAGAAGATTGCAAGATTTATCATCTTCAGAGATGATAAAAAAGGAGAAAAGCAGATCTGAATTCTGGGTTTCAGTCCTTGTTCCTGTCACTGCTGTTTAATGTGAAATAGTTACTGTATTAACAGAAGTAGGAGCAAATTTGACCATAGGTAGTACAATGTGGAATTCTTTTCATTGCTCTGTATAAGAATTTTAATATAATAATCGCTTACATCCTCCTTGTTGCTGTTTGTCGTGCACATATTGTGGGGATTATGGTTGGGGTTTTTTTCTGAAGGCTTTGTCATGAGAGATAAAGATACAGGCTTGAATAGCAGGCTGCAGAGGATTTAGAATGAAACCAGGGTATTTCTTGGAAGAACTTTAATTGTGCAGTTATATGCCAGTTGATTCTAGCTGTGATCTAAGAAAAACAGTTTAAACCCCCCCCCCAATTTTAGCTGTATTTGTTGGCACCTGGTACCAAGTCCAACCTTCCTGCTGTGTGCAGGCACATCTCTCACTGGGTCAGGTTGCTCAGAGCCAAGTCTAAGCTGACCTTGCATGCTGCCAGGAATGGGGCATCCACAGCTTCTCTGGGCAATGTCTTCCAGTGTCCTGCCACCTTCATTGTCAAAAAAATTTCTTCCTTATGTGGAATCTAAATCTGCCCTCTTTCAGTTTAAATCTGTTGCCTTTTGTCCAGTCACTACAGACCCTGGTAGAAAGTCTTTCTTCATCTTTCTAATAGGCCCCCTTAATATATTGGAAGGCTACAAGTAGGTCTCCCCAGACCCTTCTCTTCTCCAGCTTCTCCTCACAGTAGAGGGATTCTGGCCCTCTGATGGTTTTTTCTGGCCCTGCTACACCAAGTCCATGTCTGTCTCGTGCTAAGAACTCCGGAGCTGGATGTAGTGAAAGCCTTTTTAGTAAAGTCTCCTGCTTTCCCTTCTGCCTGAACAGAAATGTATTTTAAGTTATGTGCTAAAGCTCATTTTTTCCTTCCCTACTTCTGACAATGTGTATGCATCATTTCTGTAATACAAGCTGTTTTAGTAAAAGGGGTAAATAATAATAATAGGAACTTAATTTAGGAAATACTGGGATTTTGCCAATAATATTTAATTTATTCTTTTCTGGTGCAGGTATTTTGTGTTGGCTGTTGCAAACAAAAATGCAAACTACAGTACTTGGAGAAGGAAGCAAGAGTCTGTACTGGCTGTTATAATGGTATTAATAAAGGTAAAAAGAGGTTTTTTTGAGCAATTGCAGTAATCATTAAAGAAGAATAGCTACAGATAGCATCTTTTTAACTTTTGTCCTTTTTGGGGAGCTTGACTGGTTTAATTGGTGTATTTTCCTATTTCTGGGTGTCCTGGTTATGGCAGGGATAGAGCAAATTTCTCTCTTCATAGGTAGAATAGTGCTATGTTTTGGATTCAGCGTGGAAATTGTTATGAGAAGAATGCTGATAGTGTACTGATGTTTTAGGCTGCTGATAGGAAATGAAGGACTTTTCAATTTCCCATGTTTTGCTAGTGTGGGGGTGCACAAGGAGCTGGGGGTGGGAGCAAGGCCAGACCAACGGACCAAAATTGGTCAGTGGTGTGTTCTTGACCGTACCACATCACCCCCAGTACCTGAGTGCAGGGTGCCTGGCAAGCTCCTCTCTTCCCGGATTGCAGTTTTGGCATTTTCTTCTCCAAGATCACAAACCAGGAACAGACAAGGGCTTCACCATGGGGGGTGAGCAATTGCACTGTGCATCACTCGTTTCTATATTCTATTATTGCTAATATCATTATTATCATTTTCATTTTATTTCACTTGTTTGTGTCTCAGCCTTTGAGTCCTCTTTACCCCTCCTGTTCTCTACCCCCATTCCCTGGGGCAGGGGGAGGGTGAGCAAGCAGCTGCATGGTGTTCATCTGCCAGCTGGGTTCAAACTATGACACTGAGGTGGAGGGAGAAAGAGAATAATTGTACTTCTTAGTTGGATTTCAGTTCTGAGTTTAAAGTTTGAGTAGCAAGCTGGTTGGTTATTGTTTAAAAAAAAAGTAGGTTTGAACTCCACAGGACTAAGTATAAAGTTATGCTATTGGGTATTTGTGGCAGAAGTCTATCAAAAGTGATCCTTCCTCCACGGTAGCCTTCTGTATATGTAAAGGCCATATGCCTGCTTGTTATCACATGTTATTTGTCCATTTTATGTACCTTTCTGTCCTAATATTTTTACAAGTCATTTAATGGTACTGCATTTATGAGTCATAAGATAATCTTTTCTTAACTGAAAGCTAAGCATGGATTTTTATGGAAACATAATGAGAAAAAAAATGGAGGTCCTGATTATTAATATGTAAATAACAAATTGAAAACATACCAAATTTTGATATGTCACCTGAATGGAATTTGATTTGATAAATGTGATACATATATTTCCACTAAAGTACAGGGATCACATGGTTTGACATAGTTACTGGAACAGTACCAAGATGTACAGGGGGGTTCACTTCTACATTAGGAATGAATTGGACAAATAATGTGGGTAGAAAATCAAGAAATCTAAATTTTCTTCTGTACAATAGCTTGAGTGTTCATTTTTCATAACTAGCTCACAAATCGTGCACTGCTCTTGCAAAAAAAAAAAAAAACCAAACCAACCACTCATAATACTGCACTGCAAACAAAATTTAATCGGTTGTGAGACCTTGAAAATTAACCAGTTCTTATTCTTTCAGGGCAGGCAATAGCACGTATGATGAATCTGGGTGATCCTGAACCCAATTGTAGTAGTTCCTCTGATGGTCCACCTTTGCAGGGAGCCCAGGCATCTGGTAATCCTAGGTGGTCTTCACAATCTGAAGTGTTACCTGCCTCAGCACTAAAACAGCCTTTTTCTGGAGGTATGAGACATACAGTGTATCTAACACTTTAAGGATCTCTTTGGAAACAGTTTTGTCACATGATGGATGCAGACTTGTTATCGTGATATTTTTTGGTAGGAAATGGAAGCCATGAGCTGGAACACAGGAAAGTTACTTTTAGTTCCCAGTTTTCATACCATGTATGAGCTTGACCAAGTCTGTCTGAAGTCTCTATTTGTGAGATGTGGATTTTACTTTTTACCTTTTTCATTATCCTCTGTTTATATTATAATTTGTGTGTGTGTGTAGATATTACTTCCATCATTTTTGTGTAGCTTAGGAGATCTTTGGCTTGTGCTGTGACTGCTAGTTTCACAGTAAAAACAGTGAAGTAGTTGTTTAGGGAAGAGTTGTTAAGGAGCAGTAGGGATTAATTCTCTGTGTAAATACAAGATATTAGTGGCTAAGCATTGTCTTTGTTTCACTTCTATTAAACATCTGATCTTCTTCAACAAAACCAATTTTTTTAAGTGATAAGCTATCATTTTTAGAGTGTATTTTACCTTTAAGCTGTGATATGCACTTCATTCTTAGCTTACTACAGAGGGATGCTTTAAGGAAATAGCCTTCCTTATATAGGAATTGGCAGATTTAACTATAACATGGCAGCTTCCTCTGCAAGTATGAGGATTTTTAGTTTTTGTTTCCACTCCCCTGTATTTGCCTGACTAGAGACAGCCTGATGTCAAGGTATCTACCTGTGCCTGCCTCCAGTAAACAGATTCTCTGTGTATCCAGGAGGAGAAGTGCCTTAATTTTTAACCCTTCCAGCTATTAAAACAGTACAATAATACAAAGTCAATGTTGTTTTCTTCACCTGCCCTAGGGAAGTGTGCCAAAAAATATAAGAGAGTTTGTTTTGCGGATGGTATCTTGCCCAATGGCGAACCAGCAGATCCGAGAAGACTTGCATTGGCAGCAGAAAGGCCCCCGAAGGATGTAAGTCCAGTAAACCCTGGCCTTGCCAGAGATGAACATGATAGGAATTAAGAAGTGTGTGTAGGTGCACAAATTACCTGTTGAAATACCTTTGCTTGCTACTGATGGAGCCCCCTTACATACCATAATACAACATTTACTTCATAGCTTTTGGAGCCAATATTTGAAATTTTGGGGGTTTTTTTTTGGTTTTTTTGGGTTTTTTTTGCAGGGTGGGGTTGGGCAGCTACAAAGTCCTTGGATAGAAATATTCTGTAGCACACGCTGCAAAGGAAATGATTTTTGGTTTTGGGGTGTATGTGAACTTTAAAAATGTTATGGCATAAGATTTTCCAAAAGACATGGGGTTTTTTTCTGCATAGTCTTTGATTAACTACTTTTGTGAAGTCATAGTTCTGAAACGTGTCACTAACAACATGTTTATAGTAGAAGTTTGTGGTTGGTTTGTTTTTTTTTCCAGGGGCTTGCTGTAGTTTGCCTGTTGGATTAAACTAATCAGAATTTGCTTAATGCCCTACAATACTACACTATAGGGTGCAGCAAAATCTGTGTATTGCTTCTAATGTGAATTTATATTGAACTGATTGGCTTTTTTTTATAATAGCTCATATTCCTGGTGTTGAACTAGTTGCACTTGAAAAGTGTGCTTTGGAAAGACTTGGAGAGGTTCCTCAGCTGGAACCTTTTTAAAATAAAACATAGCTCTGAAGCGTTGTCTCAACTGATAAAATAAATTTTATTATTCAGTGTTCAAGAGTTTTAAAACAAAGCAGTGTAGCTAATGACCAGAGCACATCATATTATGATACAGTTGTCATGATTATTTGTATATGGAGGATCTGAACAGTTGTATAGCATGTAAATCAGCCTTAATTCATGAAGAAGAGATAACAGTAAATGTGACTTCTTCTGAACAAGCAAGGACTCCAGTAATTTGCAGTAATCAGAAAGTTTAGCCTGTCTTCCATTTTGGGAAACAAGTAAAGTATTTTCACTTGTGAAAGATAAGCAATGTCTAAAATAAAAAGCAGCATGGACCAAGTGAGTGGGAAATAATCAGGAGATGTTTCCTGTATGCAGCTTGAGGAGCTGAAACAAAATCACCACGCTGCAGCTCTAGAGCAAAGGATGTGCCTTACTAGGTAACATGTGATCCTGATCATGCTGCCACAGGATGCCTTGAAGGTCAAAAGTATGAAGTGTTACCAAACACCAGCAAGCAAATTCATGGCAGAGAAATCTATTAGAGACAAATTTAGTCATGTTTTTGTCTGTGTGTTTGTGGGGTGTTATTTTGGGGGTTGGTGTCTTTTTTTGTCTTTTTTTTTAATTTATTTATTTCATTTTCTGACTTGTATTCTCTTAACAGAGTATTTCCTGGAGGCTGTTGTCATACCAGGAGAACTACTACACGGCAAGCATAGAGTTCTTAGTTTTTTTTCTTGTTGCAGTGCGAAGTCTTCCCTATTGAAACAAGATTCAAGTCTAACGTACTTAAAAGATGATAGTGTGCCTCTTGGGATTTGTTCGTTTATTTAATTTCAATGGCTCATATCCTAATGTGCCTATACTCATAGCTTGTCATAGCCATTTCACTTGGGGAGCAGCATAGGTTTGACTCCAAAATAAAAATTAATCAGACTGTAAAATGCTAGCCTCAGCTATTACTACAGAACGTAGATACAGAAATACATCTGCAGTACTGAACTGTTGATCCCAATGATGGCAAATTACTCTGATGGCAATGTTCAGTAGCTGTGAGTGGGGAAACAGTAATACTAAAGAGTTTTCTGGAGGGGTATGTGGTTTATTGTTGATTGTTTTACATAGAATCATAGAACTGTCAGTGTTGGAAGCGACCTTAAAGATCATCTGGTTCCAACCCTCCTGCTTTGGGCATCTTACTGTTGTATGCTGAAACAACTAATCTGCAGTGCTCTGATGCGGATTTTGTGGAGCCAAACAAATAAATTAATGATGCATCTTCATCTAGTGTAACTCCTAGAGATGGGGAGAGGGGAGGCAAGTTGAAAGAGGGATTTGGTGGCTTTCCTTTTCTTTAGAGGAAATGTGTTCTTGGTATTTTTGCCTCTAGGATGCTAGAAATGAAAGTTTTAACTTCTGAGACAAGAGTGTAGGTTTTTTGTTTGTTTGTTTTTTCCTTTGTAGGCTGCAAATCGGGGGGAGGATGACATGTTAACTGATGTAAATCCAGAACCTGAGGAAGAAATTGATGTTTTTAGAAGACTGGAGGAATTACTTTGTCCTGTTTCTCCAGGTGATGCACAGCAGGCTGTTCCAGGCCAGGGTGAGGCGGTACATCATTGTAAATCTGAAACTCTAAAGAGTGTTCTCCTATTGCAGAAGCTGAGAGGGCTAATTCTGATTCACTTAATCAAACTGGAAGTGATGCACCTGTTAGTCCTTCATCTTACAGAGCGCTGTGTGGCGTTGAAAACTGCGTTAGCAACGATATCAGCCTTATTCCTGTTACTGATAATGAACTGCCACCTCTTCTGCTTGCAGTGGGTAAAAAAGGAAAAGGTAAAATTAGAGCAAATTTTTACTACTTAATTGCCTCACGTAAGATTCTAAATATGAACTTGTGTGTATGCAATTTGTATTTATTGAAATTCTGATCTCTCATTTATTTGCTGCACAGTAGATTGTTGGATAACTGATCACGCATTATAACAAGGTCAATATGTTATGAAGAGCACAGTTCATCACTTAAATGCATTATAGTAATGACTCTGCTTGTTGATGCTAACAGGATCAGTATATGGGTGAGGAGACAGCATACACAATTAGTAATTGCCAAATGAATGGTAGCCCTAGTATGCACCTTTGTTACAAGTCACTGCTTTGTTTTCATATGTTCCTTAAGTCTTATGGTAAGCTAATCATTGTTTCAACTGTAGCTGTGCTAAGTTTGAGAATAATTACCACCCTCTTAAGATAGGAGGGTGGGACAGTCTTTCATATGCTATGGTCTGTAATTCTTATTTTAGGTAGTTGGCTGACATGCTGAACTAAATTGGGTGTTAATTTCTTTAGATCCTGTAGTGGAAGAGCATCCAACTCGCCAACAGGTCACCTTGCTTCTTGAGGAAAGAGATTGTAATCCCTTAACTTTCATCCTCAATGCAAACTTGCTTGTGAATGTCAAGCTAATAACTTGTAAGTAGTGCACACTTTCTTTTCTATTAAATGCAGCTTTTTTTTTTTTTCTGACTGTAAAACAAAGTTACTGTGGTATCTGTTTTTAATTAAAGATTCTTCAGTAAAGTGCTGGTACTTCTCAACAAATGGACTACATGCTCTGCATCAGGCAGAAATTATCATTCTTCTGGAGTGTATACCAGATGAAGAGATCTTTCCTTTTGAAATACTCAGGTTTTTTATTCACATCTATAAGGATGCAATGAAAGGTATGTAATTTTAGTGCATAACTTTTTACTACATGATAACTTCTTGCTGATCTTCAAAGGTGAAAGTTGATACGTAATTTGTGGATATCTCATGATTCTGCCAAAAAAACCTTGCAGTGTTAGTGTTGAGTTCTAAATAAACAACAGAAAGAAAAATCCAAGTTTCTTTGTTTCATATACTCCTGAAAACGTCCTGTTGGCAACTTTTTTGTTGTTCATTCATACTGTGTTGGAGATTCTGGGCATAAATCTTTGATTCTCTGGTTTAGGACATCTGGACCTTCCGTTTGTAAAAGTATAATACTCTTAGGTATATGAGTGTATGAGGTCTGTTAATCAAAGTTCAATTGGTGCATGCCAGAACATTGTACACTGTAGGGTTTTTGTCATTTGTTTGGAAAAAGTTGGTTTCCTATTCAAGTTCATTTAGTTAGTGAATATAGAGCACTTTGTCTGTGGGTTTAGATGTCTGCAGGCTTTGAGGAAGATGTGAGAGGTACCCTATGGCTTACAAGTCAATAGGAGATCACTGATTAGAGTCGTTTTCATAGCACTAATGTGTTACTTCTCCAGATGTGCAAGGACTTTCTCTCCCTCTTTCTACAGGAAGGTTGATAAGACATATGGAAAACATTACTTTTACTGAAAAGTTTCTTGGTAACGAAGAGCATGGAGGATTCCTGTTTGTTTCACCAGCTTTTCAGGAACTTGATCAGATTCTACCAGACAACCCCTTTCTTTATGGCATTCTGATCCATAAACTGGAAATACCCTGGGCAAAAGCTTTTCCACTCCGTTTATTGTTGAGATTGGGAGCAGAATATGACAGTAAGTTTTAATACTTTAAATGGCTGTATAAATGTAAAATTCCCTTTGGAAACTGCAAGCTTTTTAGACAAGTGAAATATTTCAATTAATCTTGGCAGTATTTTATGTTACACTTGTGTAAGACTGAAGTTTCATACATGGGAAGCTACCTACTGAGACACTTGGGGATTTACACCGTGCTGCTAAGACTCCCTTGTTTTGTTTTTTTATTTTATTTTATTTTTTTTATCCCCCCCTGGTGGTCTTATGAAAAAGGTAAGAAACCAAAACGAACAGCAGTGGACTGTCAAAGTATCTCACACTTGTCATAGCAGAAAAGTTTGAAGGGAAGTTCACAAGCCCAGTGTACAACTCTGACAATTTTTTTATTTTTTTTTAATTAAATTACTGAAGTTGAGTATGTTGGCAAAGTATTACTGCTTCATAAAATGGATTTGCTTATAAAGATAACTTACTAATTAAGTCATTTGAAATGTCTAGGCCTTTAAAAATGCAGGAGGCATTTTTTTCAACTTCAGTTGGATGGAGAATGTAAATGTGCACCACTAGCCAGACAAACCCCGTGTGGGAATTGCCTTCCACGGTGTGTTGCGGGTTGATGTGAGCCTTTTCTGCTCTCCTGTAGAGATACTGTGAATCTCTGTCGCTGTACGACTCTGCTCCGGGCTCACCAAAGGAAAGTGTTCATGCACATTCCCATTGCCTTGAGAAGCACATAAAGATAGCTTGAACAAGACTGGGAAGTATATACTGCCCTAAATGCAGTTCAGAGTTGTTTGTGTCCTTGCTTGAACAACACAGACATCTAATTTAGCAATATAGGTGATGTTTTGTTTCCTGTTGCACTGCTGCTTATGGTGTAGAGGGCAGGAGGTCAGATAAGGTGCAGCATGTAGCAGTTGCTTAAATGGAATGAATGTTAAAAATGTATCATCATACACAATTTTCCTGACCTGAATGCATTTTTGATAAATAAGCCCACAAGTCTAGAAGATGCAAGTCCATAAATACATATCACTTGCTTGTTTGTGGATTTCTTGGGTCAATAGTGGATTTCTACTATCCAGGCTTCTATCTGCATGTTGAC
>WUAM01000133.1:5206091-5221300 GCA_024336885.1 Actenoides hombroni
AGATATTTTTATCTTTTGAGCAGGTTGAGCCATTATTCTGCTGTAACTTGAAGGATATGGATATCCATCATATGAGGGTAAATAACACACTGAATGAAAGCAATCGTCATTTAGATTGCGGCAGAAAGTTGTCTGTACCTTTTGTGCATTGTAGTAGTTTCTAAAAGAATTTGAATTACATACTAGGAAAAAATATACAGTGAATCGTGCAGTAAGCAATGGTGTAACTGCTGTGTGACAATAGGAAGAGAATCTACATGATTCCACCTGAAAGAGAACTGTAGTTTGATAGGCACTGTGACTCAATATTCTGAAGAAATCAGCTTTAACTGACTGACATAGCAATATGCGCAGAAGCTCTTAGTGAGTGAAGTATAATTCCAGAAGAATAGATTGGCTTTGTGTGTGTTTAACAACTGAATAAACATGAGAAAACCTTAATTTAAAATTAATTAGGAAAATGAATTCTTTCTAAACTTAGGTATGCAAATTGATGAGGTTTTCCACCTAGGACTCTTCATAGGGACGTATCTAAATTTTAGTGTTTCTGAACAAAACCTAGTAAGATGAGGTATAGTGGTTAAAATACCGTTCCTGCACTTGTGGAAATGAAGTTCTCTTCCAAGGTGATTTCACAAGAAATACTGTTTAGGAACTTTTTTTGCTGTGTTTAATAACCTACTGCTAGAGCACTGAAAAGTGCAAAAGCTCCTAAAGTGCTCCTTAGTACAATGGCACAAGTTTCATTGGAATTCAGTGTCCTGATCCATTTTAAGCTATTTACTATTAGATGAGAGATGTAGTTAATATTTTTCTCTTCTCTGTTTTTAGTTACTGCAAGAATGGGAAGGGGATGTAGTTCTGTAGTGTTTTGCTTATGGTTTAGAACAGACATTCTCATCGCACGTGTTCTGGGGCCTGCGAGGCGTGTTCCTCCGTGGAGCGTTTCCACAGGCAGTCCATGGCACATCATTCCAGGTGTTAAAGCTGTCCACCTTCAGCTCCAGCTGAAGCAAGTGATGACATTACTGCCCCTGCTTGCCACTAGGAGTTACTGGCCCCACAGCCATGTCACTGGGAAGGATCACCTGGCTTTTTCCTTTCCCCTTCAGGAAAGCCCACTTTGCTCAGCTGCATCCCTTCTCCACTGGCTATTTAAATGAACCCATCTGGCTTTGCTGGAAGTGCGTCAGGCATAATCTCTCCAGCCAGCTGAGAGGTGGAGCAGGGATCTCCAGCTAAGGTAACTCAACAAGTGTGAGTGCTCCTGGCAGGGTTTTGCATGGAAAACCATGACTTTGGAGGAAGGATGAACATTAGAACCATGTTACTTCTAAGGAGCAGTCGCTTGGTTTTTGTGCAAGTGTCCTCAGTTAAACCAGTGATGCAATTTCTAGCCAAAGTGACTTCTATATAATGGCCTGTTTATTGAAAAAGTTCCTGCTTGGTATTAGAAGCTCATTAACCTGAACTGCTTAAGGAAAAGACATTGATTTAGGCTTCTGTGACTAATGGCATCCCACCCATTTTCTGTCCTCTCATATTCTGTATTACATATTTTTTTTCTGTCTGTTTTTCCATCGTAGACATAATTTAGCAAAATACTTATTTTCACACCTGAAGTTTTCCTTAATCAGGCAAATATATGGCCTGTTTCCAGTAAAAACACTACTACTTCATCAGACATAAGCACATGCTTCTTTGAAACACCTGCTTTTCTTGTCCAGAGCAATTCTCTGAGTTTCTGTGAGTTTTCAATCCAAGAGTACAGCTGAAGAGATCAGGGACAGAACTGAGAAGACCATGGCTTCAGGACTGAAGGCAGCACATAAATGCTGTGGCCAAGACCATTAAAAGATACGAGTAAAACAAGATCTACATGGCGAGATAATCCACTTTATTAAACCACCCAATTAAATTGGAGATAAACAGGCAAGTTTGGGTATGTAATCCCTCGTTCAAATAACTTGAAAATAAGTCTTGAGAATTTAACCAGAATAGAGCTCTGCCTGAGAGCTTGTCTGTTCTTTTTCCAACCACATCAATTAATCTAATAAAAGACTTCTTGTACAAATTTTGCTTTGGTGTTATGCAAAAGGAGATGGAATGACCTGCCTAATGATCTGCAGACAGAAAATAGAGGAGAAAATTACCCAGGACCACCCCAGAGCCAGCAGAAAGCAAGTCTTTATAACTGAGGACCAGGGAAAATCATCATGGTTTTCATACACAGTCCCAGAAGCATATGCTGTCCACCTAGGCAGATCAACCAGTCTGTGTACTATGCCAGCCGTGGGGCTACTGCATGCTCTGGGATGGTGGGACTCTTGCTCTAAGATGCAGTGCAGGCATTTCAGGATTAGGAATTGTAGCTGAGGATTTCTGTGTAGCTGATAAAGGCAGTCATACAGACATCCAAGTCCTGAAAACCTTTCACTGATGAGATTCTTCGTCACAGCATCTTACAAGTGCTAAACCCTGCAGCAGCTTGAGAGCGTTTCTTTAGTAATTACAGTAACAGGGCAAACTGACACTTCTAGGAAACAAATCCTTCTAGGAAACATCAATTTCCTCTTCTCACCTCTTTCCCCATTTCCACTCTTTTGTTCCTGCCTCTTCAAATTAATATTTCAGAATTTTTGGTCCGCCTATCCTGACTTCTTAGGCTTCACCCCTACAGCCCTCCTTAGCAAGCAGAGGCAGTTAATGCAGAACTGAATAATGAGGAAAGTATCCCCTAATTTCATACTTAAACAAGCTTTGCCACCTCTAGTCACCTCATTTTCTGCACTGATTAACAACCTTTCCCAGTTTCTTTCCTCTCCAAATCAATTGCTGCCTGCTCTTACCTTCCTCTTCTGTTAGCATTGCTTTTAGACTATTTAGAATTAGCTCAGGTTTAGGTTTAAGCCTTTGTAAATTTGCTGTAGCCCGATGAAGACAACGTGGTTGTCTGGTCACAATTAAGAGCTCATGTCAAGTGCTCCTGATGGTCTCCTTAGACAACATGCATAAGCTAATCACTGTCATTTTTGCCTTCCTGTTTTCCTCCTGGTGTTCTGTACATACACACTAATAATACTCTGTTTGCTAAATTCGGAAACTCGTATTATTTAGAGTGTGCCTTTCTTCTCCGTGGATTGCTCTCCACGACAGAGATTTGTTGTTGGAATGTTCCCAACTCTGTCCTTGAATACACTGCAGCTGTAACGCTACTGGTGAGCTACTGAAAACATCAACTTTCGACTGCCAAATGGGAGTTGCTGCCCACTGGCAGATAAAAGAGATAAAGAGTAATAGGCAAGCCACAGAAACATGAATGGTTTGTTTTCCACCTCTTATGCAGACCCTCTGATTTTAGCTATCTTGTTAAAACTAGTATTATCCTTACAGATTAAATCTGCTTAGAACACTTTGTCCTTGGGAAAGCATGAATGAGGGGGGGATTAAATTATGTCTGTACTATGCTTTTCTTAATGATTGGTAATTACATTGTCACTCATGATGCTGTTCATTGCACTTAGCTGCATGGAACTGGGGAAAAACATGACCTTTCCCCCTGTACTAGACATAATGAGAATCTATGGCTTTTCACAGAATCATACACCAGCGAGGTACTGGAGTAAACAGAACGTGGGAAAGCTGTATTCTGAACAAAGGCTTTTTTTTTTCTTCAAGACATTGTCTAAAATATTTGTGTTTCCCTTGGAATATTTGTATTTCCTTTGGGAAATACAAATAGGGAGGTAACAGGTGCAATGCCCTGTTTAGGTGAACAGCAGGCACTTACTTTGTATCTGTTGCTTTTCAACCAACCTGTCACCCAGCAAAGCATTGCTTTTGAAAAAGGCCCCAAACAAATTCCAGCCAGCAACTCTGGCCTTCCGAAGAGAGTAACCATTTTTCTTGTCTCTGTTTCTGGATTAACAATCTGAGCTGTCTTTCAAGGGGCAGAGACTTGAAAAAAGGTGCAAAGGAACCATCGTCTGGAAATAACACACCTGTCAGCAGCCTGTGTGCTTCCTGAAGATGTGGACTTACAACCTCCCGCCTATCCCTCTTCTTCAAGCAGAAGGTGCCTAGCCTTGCAGTGGGGGTTATGTCTGTCAACAGATGAACATACCCAACTTCACTGCAGCCAAATGCATTTTTCCCAGTTCTTGACTGGAATCTGTATGTTGTATCAAACACTGATGCAAACCGTGCTCTCCACATGCAGTGCTTTTGTTAAAACAAGACCCAAAACAAAGAGAAATGCATCTTTTTTGTCAGAGTGGCATACCAAAAAAACCTGAATCATTAGTACATTTTGAAAAGTTTCAAGTAGGAAACTGCTGTGTTATCTCTAAAGTTCTCACTTCCAAGAATCATAAATTAACTTAATTCGTTGTAGAACTGGACAAATGAACATAGTTAAATCCGGAGGGGAGTAAGTCAGTCCAGAAGGAGTCAGAGTAACTATTTATGTTCCCAGTAGGCTCGTTTGCATCCAAGTTCTTGGCTATCAAAGTGTTCTACAAAACGTTCTGACCTCAAGTGAATGGCATCTTGTGCAATGTGTGCTTAGTTAGAAGTTTCCTGAAGTATGGTCGCGTCAGTATCGGTGTAATCCAACACTGCATCATCTTGGCTTCCACTTTCTAATCAATGTCAGCTGCCATAAATCACAGTATTCTGAAGAGTAGCTCTGCAGAGCTTTGAGCACTGACCTGTTTTTGATACTAACTGGCATATATTAAACACTTCTGGGAGGTTATTTTCTCTTTGTCAGGGTCGCTGTGACTTGTGGTTTTAAAAAATATATCATCCTCCCGGTAACAGTCTTTCTTGTTCCCTTTCACAACGTGCTGGCAAATTAAAATTCAGAAGACTTTTTGCTGTATTATGCAAGTATATAACTTTGTTGTTTTAATCTTTGTCAACTGATGTAAAGTCAGCACACATGAAGTAAGATCAACACAGGAAAGAACTTGCCCTTCTAAGAATGAAGAAGGAACACAGAGAAAAAGGGAGTCAAACCAGAAGAGATGCTGCAAAAAATACATTTTTTTTACGAGTTAAATGTTGTAAATTGCCATGGAAAATTGAAGAAGTCTTCATAGCTGATATTCTAAGTGTTTTTTTCATACTGAAGAGGTTTGGTTTTTCAAAAGCAAGCAAAACCAAGGTTTACTCTTCTCAAAGAAAACCAGGAGCTCTTATGCTCCTCTGTACAGTTATAACCAGTGTAAAACCTGACAATGGCCAGTGACATCCTCCCTGACGTTAGAACCAGGCCCCTGTTTGACATCAAAGGACAAGCATTATTAGTTGAATCTCCCACAACACTGCTTCATAAGACAAAGCTTTAAAAATGCTTTGGGGAAACAAGTCAGTAGACTTTTGAGAGTTTTTTGGTTTTTTTTTAAACTTCCTACTTTTTCCACTCTTCTAGTCTCAGACTGATCTGCCATCAAAGGGAGGCAGGGATCCCTCCATCTAGGCTCTGACTCTCAAGGTGGCAGCTGCAGCACAAGGAAGCACAGATAGGTGCAGTTACATCCCAGCTCCTCTCCATGTCACTCTGTGTATGGAGTCCTCTGCTGTCTGTCAAACTCTGCGTGGTCAGAACACAGCAACAGACTAACATTACTGATCATGCCATGGTAATATTGGCAATACCAAACTTTGGTCAGCTCTTGGCATCATATGCTGTTAGAATCACAGTGTTACTACAGTACCAGTGTATTGGTCACTACTTTTGGGGAATAACAATGCAAAACATCGTGATACTAGCCATGTTTAACAGAAAGAGGAAACAGGGCCCCACTATCTGCTTATAATCCATATTTGCATGTGACATGGGCTATTCAAAATCACACTGACAAGCTAACACTCTGCATCTGCACTGAACACATTTAGAAGGGACATAAGAACACAGATTCTGTTAAGAAAGCCATGTTTATGTTCTTCTACTGCCAAGTGGACACGGTGAAACTGACATAGCAACTTCTTTTTTTTTATAAGAGCAGCAAGCCTCTACACAGGTGTGACCTTAATGGAAATGTTAAAACTTCTTTATCAGATCAATTCTTAAGTCAGTGTTTTCGACCAAAAGGCTTGAAGTAGGCTGTGTACCCACGATGGTTAAGATGACATGAAAGAACCTCTATGGAGGATCAATGTATCCCTCAAGTGCTGCCTGAGACTTCCAGACTCCATTTGTCTTGTTATGCCTGTTTACTTTTTCCTCTACACCAGTCCATTTTAAAGATTGTCATAAATGTATCTACCATCACAGCCAGACGTGGGAGGTTTGATGCTTTCTCAGTGTTGGATGTTTTGAATTGGGAGATAGTAAAAAATCTTTGTTTAGGTAGAGAGGTTCTGATGCAATATAATGCCTTTCATTATTTTTGGAATTCTTAGGGATGCTGCCATGGGTTGTAAAGATCACTGCAAGGTCTCATGTGACCTTAGCTGCAGTAGAGCTACCTCTTTCACATTGCTGACCACTCTCCTATTTCCATTGCAGGGTGTGTATTCAGAGTGTGCGGTGCATTCTTTGGAATCATTCACTAGTGAGGTATTGTACTATCAAGCAGGATTTTCTCTCAAAAATTTAATATATGTTTGCACTAAATAACACTTCTGATTTAAAAATGCCTGCCCTTACACAGCAGTGACAATCTCATTTATTGTGCCAAGACAGCTTTTTCATACACTTCATATTTGTACTGGATGCCATTCTCTTCTTGGATATCAGCAGGGACACCTGGGTACCTGGAGAGAGGAGAGAAGAGAAAGCAAAAGACAACAAGCAGATAAAAATATCATTATGAGTCACCTGCAATTTATCCAATCAATTACAAAAGACAGCTTTTTGAAAAAGGATATGAAAATACCACCCTTACACAGGTATACTAAGTACAAACTACTTTTAGGGACCATGTTAACTACTATCAGCTACTTGCACACACATCTTTTTAAATCAAGATTACTCTGATGCAGAAAAGCCCCCATCTTCTTGGCTTAATCAAAAATGTCAACATTTTTATTGAAGTATCAAACACATTATTTAAAATCCTTGAAAAGGTAGAAGAGATAGAGACACTTTTGGGCTTTTTTGCTTTGCTTTTCCTCAAATGGTTTAGAGGAAATGCTAAGGTAGAGGTTTATTACAAGTCTACAACACCTTCTTAAAGTAGCTGACTGCTACCATGTGAATTGTTCCTCTATATCTGAGGTTTACTAAAATAGTTTTTATTAACAGAGACTTGAAAAAAAATCTCTTCATCCCCCCTGTGACATAATAAAGATTTTGCACGAGTGATGTTGACTTTGCAGGGGAAAGAGATTTTAAATTTTATTTGCTAGGTTTGACTCTATCAGGTTTCCACGTTAATGAGAGAATTATCTATTTTATAATTTCATGTTTTAAGGTCAAATTCTGATTTCAGTATACTGATTTCAGTACACTGTACCACTGTATACCTGAGAAATAGCCAAGAGCTAGAGAGAGGAGCTTTGGGTCAGACATCAGGGTACTAAAGTGGGCTCATGATATGGCACAGCACAGTTGAGAATACGTTAAAAGAGCTGAAAAAGGTGGCTCATACTCCCCAGTCGCCTTGTTAGTCTCTTCCCAGTCCTTGTTTGTCTTTCTTCTCTCCTGCCCCAACCTATTCTCCCCCACCTCAGTGCTAATCCATCCCTGTGCCCCACGTAGAGGCCTTGAGTTGCTGTACTTTCTGTATCTTCCACTGCTTGTCTGTAACCAGCTGGGAACCACAATGAGAATAACAAGAAGAGGGAGAGATCCTTTCCTTGCTAGTTTTTGAGGCAGATGCTTGATTTTTTTCCACCTCCCTACTGCCTGTTGGATGTAATCTTGTTGGAGAGGGCATAAAAGTATGACTGGAACATGACAAGGATAACTTAGAAGACACAGTGAAAGGCAGAAACTTAAAGTTCAAAATACTTGTTCCTACTAAGTTTTTAAGAAGAAGTAATTTTCTCCAGAGAAAGAAATAACCTTAGATATCTGTAACAGCTCAACCCTCCCTGCTCAAATCCATTTAATCATCTTTGGCAATTTATCAAGGACATTCAGAGGCTAAATACCATTGACTAACAACACACTGAGAGTTATGAAGCTTACTACATATTTGAGTACTTCTAAAATAAGAAGCAACAAGAAAGTAACTTTTCAAGCAAACCGACAAAGGCAATTCTTTATTGTAAGATTACGGAAAGGTTGAAGAACACAGCAAGTTCCAACAACCTCCCTGTGCTGAGTGTGGTGCAATTTGAGGTTCTAAGTAAAATATGACTCTAGGGAAAAGGAAATACAGTGAAGAGCATCTCTAACTCAAAACAGAACATGACTTTTACCAGACCCTTACACATTCAAAGTAGATTACCAAGTTTTCCATCTGAACACAAGTATGCATCTTGATACTTACTCTGTGAGAAGCTTGTAGTCTTCGTGGTCAATTTCTGGGAAAAAAGTATCACTTTCAAATTCCTGCAAAATCCTTGTCACAAACAACCGATGACTAATTGGCTTCTCCATTGCTGCCTTTAAAAACAATAGAAATGATTGAGTTGTCACCTGTAAAACAGCTCAACTATGAACGAAGTAGTGTTATTATTAAAATGTTTAGTATTCTTGTTTTATACCACTGTTTGCAGCCTGCAAGATAATATCAAGTGTAAGTTCTTACTTGGAACACCGGCTTTCTTTCCCAGCTCTCCAAATTTCAGTTCTGCCTGCACCATCCATCACCATGGCAGCATTCAAAAAACCAAGAGATAAGATTCTTCACATGTTTTCTATGTATAGACTGCACACCAAACACGTTATCTTAAACTGAACCTCAGATGCTGTTTTATATATTATGGGAAAGCAAAGCAATGAAAATTGCACTCTAAATCTCCTCTCCTGGACTCTGCCCAAGAGCAATTTCTAATGGGATAATTTCACAGTGTGCCAGGTCTCCCTGGTAAGTGGCAGCAATCCCTATTCTCAGATCTGGGGGCATCTGACAGAAATAAAAAAAAAAAAACAAAACAGAAAAGAGAAAAAAAAAAAAAAGAAAAAGAGTAGTCCTGTGAAAAGAAAGGAGCAGTATGGACTATTCTCAAGAATCAATTTCTGAATCATACCTCTTTGAAAGCGGGAAGCTTTTAGTGGTGGGAGAGACCCATGCCTCAAGGTAATTTGTTCCAATGTTTAATTAATAACACTGCTAAGGATTCAAAATGTATTTTCAGTCTGCATGGGTTTGTAATTCTTGTTATCATATTACATATTAGTTTAACTTCCAAATGTGATCTTTGGATTATGGCAAAGTGATAATATGCATTGAAAGTTATATAACTACAACAACAAAGTTTCCAAGATCCTTGGATAAGAACAGTTACGAATTCACACATACTGAGTTAAAAAAAAAGATGTCTTGTCTGTAGATAAGACTAAAAAGTCACCTCTTCCAGACTTTCTTGGCATTAAAACAACCATTTCAAAGCTATACTGGTGCATGGTTGCAATATATTTTTGAAAAGCTTACAGCTGTTTCTCCCTTTTGCTTTAATTGGCAATGAGCAATGCTCTTTGTTAAAGGTGATTCACCATGCAGCATGCTCTTAGGTACTACTTCAAGTACAGGAACCAAGTAATAGCAAACGTAATCCAATAAAATTAATTGGTATCACTGCTGAGAAGTTAGTTTCAAGAAAAGCAGCTCTATTACTACAGAATGACTTAAAATGGAAGGGGTAAGTCACAGCATGGCAGCATCCAACAGCACTGAACTGGTGTTCATTCAGTTTGTATATAAATACCACATTTTTTCTTTCTTTAAATAAAGGTGGGAGGTCAGAGGAGAAACATACTCCTGCAGGACCACAGAAGAATAGTAATCTAATCCACAAATAAAAACATATAGTGTTCTGTAAACAGAGTTACTTTTGTTATGTTGTAGAAGAATAAATCAACTTCCTGTCTTGCTCTATGGGAATTCAGCTTCAGCAACATCTCTTTATCATGGACAGGTCAGGGAAGAGTATGTGGAGTGGCCCCTGTGTCCAGGAAGGCCAAGGGTATCCTGGGGTCCATAAAGAAAACTGTGTCCTGCAGGTCTAGGGAGATTATTCTCCCTCTCTGCTCTGCCCTGATGAGACCACACCTGGAATACTGCAACCAGTTTTGGGCTCCCCAATTCAAGAGAAACTGGGATTTACTGGAGAGAGTCCAATGGACACTACAAGGATGATTAAGGGACTGGAACATCTCTGCTATGAGGAAAGGCTGGAAGACCTGGGGCTGTTTAGTCTTGCAAAGAGAGGGCTGAGAAGGGATCTTATTAATGTCTGTAAATATCTGAGGGGTGGGTGTCAAGTGGAAGGGGACAGTTTCTTTTCCATGGTGGCCAGTAATAGGACAAGGAATAATGGGTATAAGCTAGAATTTAGGAAGTTCCACCTCAACATGAGGAGAAACTTTTTTACCATGAGGTTGACGGAGCCTGGAACAGGCTGCCCAGAGAGGTTGTGGAGTCTCCTTCTCTAGAGACTTTCAAAGCCCACCTGGATCTGTTCCTGTCTGGCCTGCCCTGGGTGTTCCTGCTCTGGCAGGGGGGTTGGACTCCATGATCTCTAGAAGTCCCTTCCAATCCTTAACATTCTGTGATTCTATGATGAGACCACAGACACTGCAAAGAAAGCTGAATTTACCACGGAGGGGACTGAAGGGTGACCTCCGTTCTAGGTAAATGGTTGCTTTAGTTGAGTGAGCCAACAAGCTCTGTAACTGTTTGTCTCCAGGTTAACATAAAAACAAAGTGCAAACATTTCCCTGGCTAGCCTGACCAGCTCCGGGGTCTATGTGTGTGTGTGGCCCACAAGTAATAAACAGCAAACAAAAAGAACTTGGAGAAGAGCAACAGGCGTGAGTGGGTTTCAGAGCACATATTCCTTCTCAGCAGCTGGGAATGCCCAGCATAATGGCAGCAAGCATACGACAGCGACAGATGTAAAGTCATTCAGCTTTGTATTTTACTCTGCTAAGTGTAATTTTCACTTGTATTGGGATTAAAGTGCATAACTAAATCATGTCATGGGCTGACATCCTGGTCTGGCCTCAGCTGGTCCCCAGGGCCCCATCTAGTCATCCCTTGGCTACATTTGACTCTGGTTACCTTCATGGGGCCTGAACCCATTCTGTGGACCTGCCTCATCACCATGAGCCCTGGTTGGTGAGGTCCCTGTCATGCCAGTCAGGTTATTGCCACGGGTTCCAGCTCCTGTCCCTTTGGGAGCACATGGTCCTCCATGTTCTTTAACAGTAGCTTCAGAAAAGTAAATTTTGTATCAAACATGAAACCTCCCACATGTGGAGTCTCTAGAGAAACCTGTTCAGAGAGGACTGGACTCTTGACATCACCTTTGCATGCTACTGCTATGGACCTGGCAGGATGGAGAAGGAGCTTTCATAGAACCATAGAATGGTTTGTGTTAGAAGGGGCCCTCAGGATCATCTAGCCCCTGCATCCCTGCAGGGTCTATCTCCCACTACAGCACGTTGCTGAAAGCCCCAGTCAACCTGGACTTGAACACATCCAGTGATGGAGCATCCAGAACTTCCCTGGGCAACCTGTTCCAGTGTTTCACCACCCTCAGAGGGAAGAACTTTTTCCTAATTTCTAATATAAATCTGCCCTCTTCCAGTTTGAAATCATTATCCCTTGTCCTGTCACTACAAGACCTCATAAAAAGTCGCTCTCCAGCTTTCTTGTAGGTCTCCTTCTGATACTGGAAGGCTGCAATAAGGTCTCTGTGGAGCCTTCTCTTCTCCAGGCTGAACAACCCATTTATCACAATTCTGCCATTTTCATGAGGATTAAGGTAGTTTCTTGCTGACATTCCATTCACTGTTGCCCCATGCAGCCCATTCTATCAATTTCACCACCTCTTCTTGTTCAGAAGACAAGTCAGAGGACGCATATAGCCAGTCTGGTAGAATGTGGACCCTACTCTGAATTTAATCAATGAAATATACATTATGTATATTTAATAAACAGAATAGGGTGATGTAACATATACATAATGTGGAGGTATAGATGTAAATAATGAGTATTTAAACAGAATGTGCAGTAACTAAATTCCTTCTAGTGATCAGGCAATACTGCCAGAAGCTAGCGCAATACTCAATGGACAAGCCATTTCCAGTAAGCAGGAGACCAGGTTGTTTGGTTTTGCAGATTTTGTAAATGTGAGGATAATGCATGTGATGGAAAACATAGATAGAAAGAGAGGACTTGTTGGAAATAGTTGTTCCAAGGCAAGAAAAAGAGGCTCATAAAACAAAATGATGATGTCTCTAAGCCCATGCTTCTGTAAATTTGAAAAACATGCAGCCTCATTTCATGGTCATTACTTTCTCCTCACTCCATTGCCATGCTGGGCCTCAAAGTCATTCTTTGTACCATTGTAATTTACTGTGTTTTCCCCCCATAATCCATTCAGTTACCCTTGGACTGTATTTGTACCTGCACTGGTTTCTCTTGGGAGTTGCATTAGCTTGTTCTCCACACAGGTTCACCTCCTTGTGTAGCAGCTACTGAACCTTTTAAGACACTACAGCCTGATGCAACAAGGAAAAGCAATAATGGTATTTGGTTCACACTGAAGCACAGCCTATTAAAACCACGACTGCTAATCTCTCAGAAACACCAGAACCACTCCTCCAGCAGAGATGACTTCCCAAAAGAGACAAAGGACAGAAGAGTTGAAGGTATCATGATCCCTCCTGTCGTCCCAAGTACATCAACCCTATATGTGAACCATAGTGCTTACATATATATGTTTGTAAACCCGTGAAAAGATTTTAGCATACCCTCATCTTTTTGCCCACTTCCAAGAAATCCTTGGCAGGCCCACCTCTAAGTATAAAGCAAAAAGGAGATGACCTAAGGATAATCTTCCCCATAATTTCCAGCTGCACTGGACTGACAGCCATACAAGGTTAGATTATATCTGTACGTGCAGGACTATTGCCTTGAATTAGTTTCTCTTTGTAGAACACAGGTTAAAACAGCCCTGAAGCTCTGCAACAAAGAATAGCTGAGTATTACAAGTAGTTTCAGAAGTATCATATGAAAGAAGAGTCTTCTGTAGATCTAATCACCAAACTACTCTAAACTAGTGGGCATAGCAACCAATTGCTGCAGAATGGACCAATTATTTTTAGTCATTCAAAGATTCACGGGTTTTAGGACACACACACACACTGATTCTGCTTTCTCATCTTCTACTGATTACATAAAATAAATAAACCAGCCAAAGTAATGATGCCAGGAACTTATTGTTCAAATGTCTTCCTGTACAGCACTGTCAGTGCAAACAAAATATGAGAACACTATAAAAGAGAAAATTTCAAAATAATGGTCTGTTTATTTGCATTCTGCTTTTCAGCCCTCAAAATGTATTGGATCATACAGGCAAGCTGCACGCTGAAGCCACAAGAATATTAAAACATGTATTTTATACATAAAAAAAAATAAATCTTATGCCTCAAGATCTCTCAAAGTTCTAGATCTTACCTAGGTAAAAGGGCTTGCTTAAGTTAAACTTTGGCTGTTAGAAGAGTTGTGGTGATAACCAGAAGAAGCATCACCTTCAAAAATCCTTCCCTCCTGTGCTGCTAGGGCTCAGCTTCATGAGGTAGGGAACAGCCCTTCCTTCCCAAGCCACTAAGGCTAAGACTAGTGAGGGAGAAGACACTGTGGTAGCTCCCACCACCATTTCTCTTTCAGGGACAAAGGCAAGTGCAACAAAATTCTTCTATGAGTAATATCAAAAAACCTGCCCATTTTTCCCTGGCAGAAAGATACACTTTAGTCACTAGAGTTTTCTGTGTGTTAATCTTAAATATTTTCCTCTATGATGTCTGCAAGCATCTTTGACAAAGAACTTAATAAGCAAAACCCTTTCTTAGCTTCATGATTTATTTCTGCAACTGACTCATATATTAACCTTTTTCAGTCATTATTTTTTTCCCAAAGGAATGTCAAATCAACACGTGTTCGCAAGAATGAGCAGACAAAAAGCTTGTTTAGGAGGAATAGCAGTATTACATTTTTCTTTCCACATTAAAAATCCTGAGTTTCTTTTGAAGGCTGTACTGGAAAGGCTGGATATGTCCCTCTTAAGTCTGTGAAAGCATAAAGATGGTAAATGAAAGAAAATTCTTGAACTTTTAAAAGAAATTATTAGTTAATCCACTAGACCATTGCTAATATTTTAGTTCTGTTTCCTCTAATTTTAAGTAAGTAAGAGTGAGAAGTATTGGCCACCAGAGTTGTGACTACAGTCACACAGATATTTGTAAAAACCCTAAATCTCTACGGGAGGACAGTGCTGTCAGCTTTAGTCCTGTGACCCTGCCACTTTTATATAAAAGGGATATCAGGGAATTGCACTAAGAATGTTCAAACTCTTTCTCAAAAACCACCTAGAAGGTCACAGGAATACAGGAAAACTATCTTTTTGTTGCCATCTTTTTGTTCAGACAACTACACAAAGCTACACATGGGAAAATTCTCCTCTGAAGGATTCTGAGATGACAGTAACCAAGTAAGAGAGTTACACTTGCATATACACCAGGAAGATAGTGACCTGCCTTGGAAACAACTGCTCAGGACCATAAATGTGCATAACTGAATAACATTATTATGAGCTTGGAGGGACAGGGAAAGAATGTATGGTCAGTGCAACCACGACACATTTCAGTCTACACTTTATAAAAGCTGATGTTACCAGCTTTCAAAAATGTCAATAGGATTAAGCAATACTAATTAGTTCACTCTAAACCAGAACTAGTGGAGAAGCCAATGCAGCACTCAGCTTCTTGCACTGGTTGCTCCCAATGCAGAATAATGCTTTGAGTCTGCAGCGTGATGTCCTCCACGTCAGCAGCGTCACACAGCTCAGAGAAGCCCTCTCTTTGCAGCCTATTCTTTTAGAGTACTGTTCCAAGGGAGCAACAGCACTGCAACCTCAAAGAGTGGAGCATGTGAGCATGGAAAAATGAGCTGCCTGCATGTCTCCCTTGGAAGTGGATCTCAGTTCTTGGTCTCAGACTGAATGTAACCATTCCAAAACACAGTAACGTACACATCAGTCTCTATTCCAGTAGTTTAAAATCATTCCAATAGACATGAAGCTCA
>WUAM01000133.1:5235489-5250016 GCA_024336885.1 Actenoides hombroni
CGCTGGTAGTTTAAGCTATAAATCATTCTTTAGCATGTCTCGCAGAGATTGAGAACCATTTCTAGATGCTGAAATTACAAAATATGTGTGTTTTACACATACACAAAACACGCACGGGGAGTATTTACTGCCTTTTCTGCAACACTGGAGACAGCGTGTTCCTGGCACAGGTTATCAGTTAAGTGAGCTAGAGTATGCACGACAGAATGATGTGTTTGGTGAGCAAAGGTGAGTGCAACTTTCTTTCCACCAAGCTGTGGGCCTAAGGTGGTTGTTTCTGCTGCAGAATTCAGGTTTTCTTTTGTCTTCGAACAGGCGTATTAGTTAGTCTCCTGTGTATCAGCTGGTGCAGTGTTTATGCTTTTCCTATTCCAAGTCTGATTTCCAAGGCACAAACACTGGTGTGCTTTTTATAGCAGTATTGCCACTGTGTAATCATACAGTTTGATGCATATTACCAGACAGCGCTGCGGTCCTGTTGATCACAGGTTGTCTGTGAGATTATGACAGCTGTTAACTCCCTTCTTAGAGATCACAAGGAAGATCAACTTTAACCATGTGCAGAGATTTCTCAAGCAAGGTGTATGCAAAGTAAAAGTGAAGAGCAGTTATTTCTTACTTAATACGTTCAGCAGATAGTGAGGACACGTGAACTACTTGACCAAACATTTCTGTCTTCTTTCTCTGAGACACAGACTGAGTCTGTGCTGGCCAGGCGGTCAGGTGAGCAAGGCCTGGCCTGCCTTCCTTGGAATGGCTCATCTTAGATGTTTGTGTCTTGCATTTTCTGCAGAGTTACAACCTTTTTATATGAGTAATTTTCTTCCTAATTCCTTCAGCTGTTAATTTCCCACCATCTCAACAACTAAACTTACATGTATGTTTTTCCTTCTTTTACTTTCTTTCATGACCTTATTTCACATGCTTGGTCACAGCGGTTTTTGCTGTGAAATGAGACAAGGTCATGATGCCAGGATGGCAAAGACCTTGGATTGAAGATCCTTGGGCTGTTGATTTTGCAGTAGAGACATGTAAGCTCCTGGGGACATCTTAGTTCTAGGCAGGGTACAAATTTGTGCTGGCCTCTGTTGTCTGCTTGTCAAATGGGTGTCTCTTGACTGGGTGAAATTCTGGGAATTTTGCAGTTCAGTGAACAATACAGCCAAGTGCTGTGTTTTCCCCCACTGTTTTTGTTTTTCTTTTCCTCTGCTGCTTTCTGACTGCATTCTTCGTACGTTGCCAAGATGCGAAGTATATGATCTGTGCTATTTCTGTGTTTCATCTGAGTTATCATTGCTTCTAAACAGTGTGTTGACTTTGTTCCTTGTGATGTAGATGAGACATTTGTTAGAAGCTGAAGTTTGCTTGGTTTATTTGCAGATCCAGAAACTCACATCACAACTGATCAATTGTGTTTTGTGTAATCGTGTGCTTTAAAAACTTGTGGTGTTTTCAATTTTATTTTTTTTTAACCAATTTTATCAGTATTTGATACTGTGACGTGAGGAGGAACTTTGTGAGTTAAGCCCACCTTATCAGAGTTGTTCACTGCACTTCTAGAAGACTGAATCCATCACCCTGCTTACAGTGCAGGACAAAACATAGTTGTAGAGCTGAAGTTGCTTGGCTAGCATAGGCTACATAACATCCTTGTAAGTGATAAACTGCAGAGAGAGTGGACTCGAAGGGTTTTAGACATTGTAACATATATTTTATGTGTTTAAGAATAAATCATTTGGTGAGATTTTCTGAGCTTATGTAGGACAGGCAGACTGGAGAAGAAATACGGTTTTGGTGCTTGACACAGTGAACTAATATTTGTATTGAATAGTTTTATTTCTTGACTTACTGAGAATTTTTGGAACGCCGTTAATCTCTCTCTGCTGCAGTTTCTCATCTGTAAATTGGAGTAGTAATTCATCCTTATTTTTATCTCTGGCTGGTTTAGACTGCCCAGCCTTTGCAGCCTACATGTTTCTTGATCTGTGTTTTTGAGAGTTCAAGATACAAAGGGGAATCGATTTCAGCTGAGGTGTCTGAGGACTGTTGTAAAGCAAGTCGACTAATTGATGAAAAATCTTTGACCTTCATTGCATTTTGATTTCAGATAAACTATATTCTGTATATCCTATTTCAGTAGTTTCACTACAGTTCTCGGGGCTATTTACTTCAAGTCTTTAGCTCTGTTGTCGTTGTGAGTCAAGCTCTGCAGGGACAATTGATTTATCTGATGATTCCTAACTATACTTCCCCATCTTTTACTTACAGGAGGAGTTACGACGTGATCTTAGTCAGTTTTCTGCATCTTTTAAGTCTTATGAAAATACTCAAAATACTTCAGATACAACTCTTAATAAGAGAACCAAAAGCATTTACACTCCACTAGAACTTCAATTCATGGAAATGAAGAAACAGTACAAAGATGCTGTTTTGTGTGTGGAATGTGGATACAAATACCGTTTCTTTGGAGAAGATGCAGAGGTAATTTTTGTGAGGGCTGTGGAAAGATACTTGCATTATGTTAGGATTATGGCCACTTCCAGAAGGAAGGATTTTGGGGGCCATAAGTTTTGTGCGCTTGTTGGGTTTTTTTGGTTGTCGTTGTTTTGGGTTTTTTTAAGTACTTGAACTAACGATAAATCTCTGCAAGCTTGAACTGAAGACTATCCATTACACATACACTTTTTACCAAAATAGCATTTATTTTGTAATTATATGGTAGTGCTTGCTGTCCTGCATGTTGAGAACTTAAGATGAGGCCCTAGAATAATTACATTTTAAAGTGGAAACACTTTCAGCGGCCAATTCTCTGTTGCAGCCCAAAACTCTACTAGGAGTATTTCAGTTGGAACAGTGGAGCAAGTGGTGTAAAAATAGATGAATATAGCTGGTACAACCTGGGTGCAGAGAGCATTGGGATGCATGTTTAGATGCGGCACCTGCATGTGCTAGATCTGTAGGAACTGGAGAGTACTTTGCAGAAAACATAATTTTAAAGTGACAGGTTAGAAATGGCTCATAGCGAGTTTTTCATAATCTGTCCCAAAAAATTGCTACTAATTTAACCTTTGTTCTGTGCTGTTTCCACACTGGAGTCCAATGAGAAAAACTATGCTTTGTTACTGGGAATTAATTTTCCTCATCAGATTTGTAGTGTGTAATTTGTGTACTCTCTTGCTGGTGCACTCGCAGTCCAGGAACAGAGGTCTACTATCCAGGTACATAATTCAGTGTTTGAGTGCAGTTCCTCCTAAAGACAACTTTCTCTAGTCAGTGAACACCTACCGACCTCCTTGACAAGGGGTAAAAAAGCAAATACAAACCATACATTATAATGTCACATTTTAACACGCACTGTTACTCTTTTTCTAGGCAGTATTTAGTTTCCACTGCTGTTTGAGACTGATTTTTCAGTGTTTTAACCAGTTAGCTAGCTTGACACCATGTGTTTATAACCACATTTAAAATAACTCCATTCTTTCTGCATTTTTAGTGTTGTGAAAATTACTTGACCCTTTGAGCCAGGTTGCAGAATCTGCGTGCGTGGTATAGGTGTTTTACCTCATGGTGGTAAAAATAAGCTTCAGTGTAATAATCCAACATAGGAAGTCTGTGCTACTGAAGCCCCTGTATGTGACATCATGCTGGGCCAGGAAAGTGGAAGGGCCCAGCTCTCCAGACTTTTTCTTGTAATGTTTTCCTTTTGATGCTGGACTTGCAATTGTATTTGTGCACCAGCGTTGTCATAGGGCTGAGCTCTTGTATTGCATTTTGAACTGCTGGCTGACTTTTCTTCTTGTACTTTGCAGATTGCAGCTAAAGAATTAAACATTTATTGTCATCGGGATCATAACTTCATGACTGCCAGTATACCAACTCACAGACTGTTCGTCCATGTGCGTCGACTTGTGGCAAAAGGATATAAGGTTATCCCTGGCTTTTATTAAATTACATGTATGGAATAGAATTTAAATAACTTGCACTTACTGTACCAGTCTTATTTCAGCTGAGGATTGGGAAACTCATTATCACCTGTTTTTGCAGTTGAAATGGCTAATTTTCCTTTGTTGCAGTTTCTGTATTCTGATGAGTGTAACAAAATGTAATTAGATTCAAGCTTCTCCTGTTTTACAGAAAAGTGCCTTTGTGTTTTCTAGAACAGTTCTAGAGCAATTCTTTCTCGCCATTTTTTATCAAGCCTTTGCATTTGATGAAATCTATATATCTGCTCTTTTATTCTTCCTTATATCCTTGTTTTCCTTATCCCAGCCCATATCACTTTTTTTCTGTTTTCTTTCCTACTGCTGACCCCTCTAATTCTGTGGCTTTCTGTTGATACCCTCCTGTTTCTTTTTTTTTTTTTCTGCTTAGGAGAAAAAGACTGGTTGAATTTAAATTGATTGCAGCAACCATTCTCTGGCAAGTGGTGAAGTCTAGTTAAATTGTTTCAAAACAGGACAAAAAGCACAGGGGCCAAAGTTGAGAGGGCAGTTTCTAGTGGATGCAGTGTAGAGAAAAGCAGTGCCTTACTGTCTTATTAGTAGGATTGATTCTAGCCTCTTCCCTTCTTGCTCAGCTTTAATGATGCACTTGCTGATTGCACATCCTAAAAGATTACCAAATTTGTTAAGCAAAAAAAAAAAAAAAAAAAAAAAAAGAAAAGAAAAGGTATTGTCAAAGAGCTAACTTTGTTTCTTGTCTGTGTGCCTGTAGGTTGGAGTAATAAAACAAATGGAAACTGCAGCACTGAAGGCTGCTGGAGAAAATAAAAGCTCTCTCTTCAGCCGGAAGCTGACTGCTCTCTATACAAAGTCTACACTTATTGGAGAAGATATCCTTTTCAGTGAAATTTGGTTTCAAGTTCTAATCTTTTCTGTATGAGAGGCCATAATTGTAGTATTATCACCTAGGTGCTGACAAAAGAGCAGCAGCAGAAAATGAAGTTCATTTAATTTTATGTTGTGGTAAAGCATCATATTGGCTTTATACAGAACTTAGTCTCTTCAGGGTTTTAGGTTTGTTGTGAAACAGCAGAACTTGTCTTTACTGTAGTTGCTTTTTGGAGTCAGAGAGTAGACTTCCAAGTCTACAATGTTCTGTAGGTCTTTGTCTTCAACTAGGTATTTCACCAGATTGAGCATGTATATTGTTAGTGATTGAGGAAAGTGTGAAGGAAAACAAATTGCCTCTTAGTGTCAACAGTTTGCTTTAAGTGACAAGAAGGTGATAAAATCAATGGAGTACCTAAAAATCTTGCTAGATAATTAACTCCTGACTGTTGTAACAAAGAAAGTGCAAAAATTATAGAAACAGCTTTTAATCAGTGAAATTAATTTCTTAATTTCTTTTTTTTTTTTTTCCTCCTTCTTCTTCATGAAGTGCCTGTGGTTTTTGAATATGAAATCACAATGGCAAGGTGGAGCAGCCGATGTGCAGAATCAGCTGCTGGTTTACCTTTTGACATAGCTGCTCTTGCCTGGGAAGACCCACATACACACAGTAAAAGAAGGCCCTCACATGAGCTGATGTGCTTCATCTAACTGCCTGTCCTGTGAATACAATCACTGACTTCAGTCCTCATGCTGAGAGTCATCTGAAGTTCGCCAAAATCACAGTAGGAGGCAAACTAATAAAAGTCAAATAGGCCTTTAGTCTAGAAGGCCCAACACAAAATCTAGCTGAGAAGGACTTTTATCTAGAAGGACCTGTGAATAATCCACCAAAATCCGTGGTTTTCTTTTTTTAACATTTGTTACATGTGAACCCTTTGCTGAAGCTAGGTGATTCTGTAGGTGTCGAAGAGGTAACAACAGATGTCCCCGATAACTACCTCCTCTGTATCTGTGAAAATGGAGAAAACTTAAAAGACAGGAAGAAAGGTGATATTATTATAGGCATTATGGTAAGTTAGTTTAACATGGGAATCAGTGTTATGGGGTTTGTGGGTTTGGGTTGGTTGGTTGGTTGGATTTGGGTTGGTTTTTTCTGGCGGGGCGGGGAGGAAGGGAGAGGAGAGGTGGTGGTGGTGGTTTTGTTTGTTTATTTTTTTCCTAAGAGGTGGATGGTTGTGGTCTTAAAGATTATTCTGCCTCTTAGGGTTTTTTTTTTGTCGTTGTTGTTTTTGTTTTGTAAGAAGGTGCAGTTTAGGAAGGGTATCATCCATGTGTGAATTGTGATGGCTTTATACGTGAAAAATACAGAAAATGTCTGGAGTTGATAGTTAAATATTCCTGATACTGTTTTTGCTGCCATATCACTTGAAGACATACCTGTTTTTTAACCAAATACAGGGAAATCATTAGTTCAGATGCTTTACTAAGTTTAAACATTTTTAGGGTCGGTATTTTAAAGCTTGTGAGCACTTTCTCCTCTACAAAATATTGCTCTTCAGAGGAAGAGACTTTTTTCCTGTTTACACTTCAGATTTGTATTTTCTTCAATGGCGGAGATTAGAACCAAGATTGTTTAACTGGCAAGACTGTCATAACTGAAGCCCAGTCTGCTAGTAATTCATTAATTTAAAAGCATCTTGATTGTGCTAGTGTTTGAATGTAACACTGCAGCTGAGAGAGAACTAAAGAAACCAGGCGTTAGGGTGACAGTTTCCAGGCTGGATTCCATCTACCTTCCACCAACTTCCAATTACATAGATTTGGAGAGTAATCAAAGTTAGGCAGTGATGGACTGATGACAACAACAGCACACGTATGTTTTTAAGGTATTGTTGTCATTTACCATGACCAAACTGTGATTGTCTTTTGAAGTTAGTACTATGTAACAGCTTTGAAAAACACAATTACTTTTTGACTGACCACTTTCACCGAGTGTAAAGCCAGGAAGAAAATTTATGGCGTATAGCACAAAACTATGTAGCACCCACACAATTTGACTCACTGAAACTGAAACGGTCCCTGAAAATGTAAATACTCAATGCTTTTGTTGTGGTTTTTTTTCCCCTCATTTGACAGGCAACCCAACCAACTACTGGAGAAGTGATTTTTGACAGTTTTCGGGACTCTGCATCTCGCTTAGAATTAGAGAGTCGGGTTTTGCGCCTGCAGCCCGTCGAGATAATCCTTCCATCTAGCTTGTCAGATCAGTCTGAAAAGCTCATCAACAGTATAACCTCCATGAGGTACGGTCTGTGGGGATTTTGTGGGGTTGGTTTTTGTTTGTTTTATTTTCTTTTTCATTACAGCATAGCTATTGGTAGAGCTTAAGATCCAGAAGCAAGCATTCATGTGTAGTTCTGCAAAGGCCCATTTCAGAATGGCTGTAGTTTGCTTCTGGTTTGAAAGTTCCTCAAATCCCACTGAGATCTAGGCATTCATTCTTAAATTGTATTTAGACTGAGATTAATGGCTTCTGTCTCAGGTCTGTGAAAGACTTGTGTGCCTAAACATTTGTTGTTTTCATTTAGATCATCTTGCTCTCACATTCCCAGTGATGGGATGTGTTGATTTTATTTCAGAGCTCATACACGTGTATTTGGGACCTGAAAGTGGTGTTACGTGACTGTTTTTCTCACTTGTCAATGGCTTAAGATCTCTAAAAGGCACAAAACTTTTTGCAGTGATGTAGATAGATACAGAACGCCTTTTCCACTAGTCTTGCATTCTGTTTGTCCTGTCACACTGTGTAGAACTCGGATACAGACTTGAAAGTATAGTGCCTGATCATCTGTTTATATTGGAATTTTCTTCGCCTCTTTGAAGAGTAAAGTTGTTACATTTTCTCTTATCAGTTTTACTGTGGAATAAAGACAGAACAGTATGTAACTTGTAGGATTGTATGTGAAAGGTAAAGCAATCCTCTGAACATATGTGGTGAACTTGCAAAATCTTGCAGATGCAATTTTTGTGAAAAATGTTTTCACTTTTTTTGCTTGTTTTTGTTTTTGTTTTTTTTTTAAACCATGCAGCTCTGGGCTGTTGAGAACTGGTGCTAGGCATCTTAAGAAGATGTGGCACGTGAAAGTGGTGTCTTCATCATCACTTGGTGCAAAGCTTACGCTGGTAGTGAGGTGTGCTCTTGTCATACTAGGCTCTTCTATTCCTTCAGCTCATGGACTGCAAAGCCATAAGGAGCTGAAATGGTCAATGCTAATTAGATGAACTAAGCAAGCAATATCAATGTATTTCTTGCAGTAAAAAGGCTTGTTAAGAGTTGGGCAGATAAAATACAAGATTAGGAGGTAACAAACCTTTACCAGTTGCCAACAGATGTACATGTTTTGCCTTGTTGATCCATTTATTTTGATAACTTTCTCTGTTGCAAAGCAGTTCTATAAGAGTATGGCTGAAATATTCTAAATATATCATGATGAACCTTAACAACTCTTAATTTTGTTTGTTTACTTTGGTGTTTTCTGTGGGGTTTTGTTTGGTTTTTTTTTGTTTTGTTTATTTTGTTTCTGTTTTTGGTTTTTTTGGTTGCTGGTCTTGTGCACTGGCAGTTTTGTGGAAGGCAGAGAAAGGTAAAATGATGCAATAAACTGACAAAACAGGTGCATTTTTCAGAAACAAGTATTCTAGTTGTGCAGTAAGATAATTCTGATGCAGGTTTGAGAGAATTTTTTTTTTTCTTTGGTTGTGTACAGCTGAGAATGTTATTAAGTAACTTCTCGCTTCTTTTAAGAATAAAAAATACCACCTGATAGCTGATTTTGAGAACAAATACCAGTTTGGAGGTTTTTCCCATTTCCAGTAGTTTATTAGGCAGCTCTCTGTCCTAAACATCTCTAATTACATGGGAGTGGTAAAATTAAAACACGTTACTTCAGTACACTTTAGTAGCCTGATTTCAAAATGAATTCTTCATGGATTTTTTCATAGCAAAGATTTAACCACTAGAGGTCTCTGAAGTATATAATATTGATGTACGTGGTTCCAACATGCTGCTTTCCTGTGGTTTTAACTGGTCTCCAGTTCTTATATCATTGCTTTTATACAGGCAGTAATTTTATTTTAATGCGTATTGAGTGGTGTGAAATACTCAATTTTGGTTGTTGTTCATTACCTGGATATTTCATTCTTTTCTCATAACTCCTGGTGAGACATTCATTAGCTGGGAAAGGTTTTATTTCTATGATTTTTTTTTTTTTTTAAAAGACCTTTCTGACTAAACCCATGGTAACTAGAGCTTTTGTTTCAAGAAGGCTCCTCATGTTTTTGTGTTTTCATAATGCAGTGGAAAAACACTGAATTAATAAAAGCAGGGTACAGATGGGAGAGAAAATAGTCCCAGAAGGTGTCCAACTTGAAGTTGTTAAGGGCAGATAAGAAAAGGGTCTTTCTGCTCACTGCGTGCCCATGTCACGTAAGAGTTGCACATAAGAGTAACTCTCAGGGTGGTGATTTGGTTTTGGATGTTGAACATTAGAACTTCACATTGAGTGACCAAGGTGATGTGGCTTTGGTCTCCTCCAGCACAAAGAGTGTGCTGATGGTTATTAAAAAAAAAAATAAATTAGTCCATATAAACCACTGCAGCTTTATGAGAGTTGTCATAATCTGTTTCAGTGACTGGTTATATTGACAAGAGTTCAGAGTATGTCTGCTTTCCTTCAATTTTTCTCTCTCTCTTTTTTCATTATGTCCAGGGGTGCATGTGTCTCTGACCTCATTCTACAAAAATAAAACATCCATAATGTACATTATGGAATGCTGTGCTCTTCATGTTTTCTTCCTCTTGCCACCACAGCTATGTCTGGGCTCAGCTATAGCACTTGCACTGTTTACTGGTGCTTCTATTTTAGAGTTGTAAATTTGTCTGTGCAAATGTACACATCAAAGGCACACGCATCACAGAAGGAAAAAACAGTTGAGTGGCAGGGTGCTGCTGTTCTAAATTTGTTTTTATTAGAAACAAGAGCCAAATAAGTGACCAGAAAGGTTTTAGTGTTTTAATCTGGTTGACAGTCACGAAGGAGCTACTACTTAAGCCTAAGGATGACTTCATTATGGTAGAAATTATTCCTGTGGATTAATGTAAAGTAGTTTTGAAGAATTTTGAGTCAGAAATGAAAGTGCAGATAAAATACACAATGGAAAGTGGCCTCATCAGTTTAAGTTTTATGCAGTACAGTGGTAGTGAAAAGTTTGCTTATCCTGCAGATCAGTGGAGAAAGGTTTATACGTGGCTGTAAACAGGACTTTGCAATAGGAATAATGAAGCTTAAATTACTTAATGTACTTAAATTACAGTCAATCAATAAATAACTGAAGTAGCAGCAGAGCTGTTGTAAGAATTACCTAAGAGCAACAGTTTGAGCTGATCTCTACAGTTTGCAGTGTAAAGAAGATTTGGTTCTGGTTTTGGAATTCCTCTGTCTGTTGGCCATGGACATGAATGTAATGAGCAGTGAGCAAAGCTGAATGCTGCTGTAGCTTCCTTAGCTGTTTGTATGGTTTACATGTAAAAGGGAGTTTTACTTTAGTTAATATGAAGCCAGTTTAGTTAAATTACATACTTGGGGTGGTGGTGGGAATCCCAGCATAAATCAATACTTACTTTACTACTGATTTAAATGAAGTTAGCCTCATCAATGTTTTTGTAGAGATTTTGCTCCGGTGTTTTCCAACCTGAGTAAGCTTTCAAAAACAATTTAACTCGTGGTATAGATTTGTGTTATAAAACTTTCCCCTTCAATAATTTATAACTCAAGGAAGCAAATGTATTGGGATGTCTGGCACCGTTTCATGTTTGTTGGCTTCTTAATTGCTGTTTCAGGTGTTTCAGGCTCCTGTTGCCAATGTTATGACAGACATTGTCCATAAAAATTAATAACTAGAAAGTACTATTCAAGGGCAGATTTAATGACTAGAAAGTGCTATTCAAGGACACTGAACTGAAGGTCACTTTTGGTGGAGAGCCTTCCTTCAAAAGATAAGCGTAAGTTAAAAGTAGGTTACAGAAAGTGGTTCAGAACAAACTGTTCTGATGGGTGCTGTTCTGTTCCTGAACAGTTAGTTAACATCTGTTTGCAAGTGCTGGGCTGGCTGCAGGAAGATCTTGTGACATTTTTAATTTTCTTCTTTCTAGAAAACCAAGAAAACGTTCTTGCCTTATAAAAACATGTGTGTTTTTACAGGAGAATACTGTGGTTTGTACTCCAGGGTCTTCCGAGTCAAGGGTCAGTACCCATCCTCCATGACATACTGGCTGCTTTAAAAGTCAGTCTGTACTGGTGGTCTTCCTGCAACAGTTTTTGAGGCTCCTTTCCCCTTTGGTTGTTCTTGCTCTTCTCACGTGCCCCTTTTTCGTTTCATTGATAAATCCAGCACATCTCAAGAGTGTCTCAGTGCTCCTCTTTATATCTTTCTGTTTCCATTTGCCCTTTCCATGTAATGTTTTCTTCAGCACCATTCTCTGACCTCATGTGAAAACACACTGGTCACAAGCACTTCAAAGCATCATTTCACCCAAGGTTTCACTGTTGGGTTTTTGGGGTTTTGTTGTTGTTCGTTTGTTTGGGGTTTTGTTTGTTTGTTTTGTTGTTGTTTTTGTTGTTTTGCTTTTGTCTGCTGTGTTTAGGCTGCAGCTAGGTCAGCTACTTCTTCCCCTGTAAAATGTCTAAGGTTTTTTTCCTTCTGATTACGGCATTCACAGTTCTGGATTTCACGTGAATACTGCAATATTGTCTTGGCTTGGAGTTTGCTGCCTGGAATTTCCTTCTTTTTCAAATCTATTGAGAACTAAAACCATCCTCCCTGCTTACTGGTGTGATCGAATTACTCACGGGCCAAATCCCTCAAGTAGCTGATCCTCCATCATTACACAGAATCATGCAACGCAGGCTTTTTTCTTTAAGAACCTCTGTAAATAATGTTTCAAGCTCTTTCTGCTTACACTGTCAGTGCAGTGCCCATAACCTCTCTGTTTTAACAATGGCTTCTGCCTTTCATGTTGTGTCAGTTGTGGTCTCTCGGGTACCTGCGTCGCTCCTTTCTAGTTTCAGCTCTGTTGTGATCTCTTACGCACCCATTAGCTGTGGCATAGCTGCTGGTGGTGTTTGACTGCGGGTTGGTTATTCCTTGTCATCTTGCCCCCTGATTGTAGTTCATCAGAAATCATGAATAAGAGATGTCTGTTGGCTTTTTTTGTTTGAATATATGTGGTCCTGTGGCGGAATGTAGCGGTGCTTTGCGTTCCTTGAAGCGGGAAGTACAACTGTATTTGTAAGGTAACTTGTAAAGGTTATGGGAGTGAGCTATAGCCATTTATTACATGCCTTGGTCAATAGTGCTATTCATTGCTAATTGCTTTCATTGATAGACTTATGGATCTGTCATCAGTCAAGGAGTAGAAGTAAGCTGGGCTAAATGGAGTGAAGTGTTGTAAATGAATATAAAATACTTTCAATTTTGTGGACCTTTATATGTGGCTGATGTTTGCTCAGGTCGGAGCATGCTTTCATGCAGTTAATCTTGAGAACTATTTTTTTTTTAAATGGGGAGCAGTTATGTGCATATATTTATGTAGCTCAGCTCGTGAGGTTTGTAGGTGAGCAAGGCAGGAAGGCTTGGAGTGACAAAAACAAGACAACAAGTGGTTACAGTGAGAGTAAACAGTATTGCAAATGAAATTGCTGAGCAGAGGAGTGAAAAGTATCTAGAGGGTTGGTAATCATAAAAACCAGTGGTTTCATGGTTTGTATAGCTTGTAATATTCCCATGGATTTTTTAAGTGAAAGGCAAGCTGTGACAAACATCTTGAGAATGTTTTGTATAAATGGAAGCTACAAGCAGTTGAATTTGCAGCAGGAAAAAAATAGGTAAAGTACAAAACCAGTGAGTGAGCTATCTTCCGTAAACACAAAAACCAAATGCATCGCTGAGCAGATGTTTACTGACTAAAGAGGCTTTTTGCACTGCTAATAATCCAATTCATGGCCTGGGCAACTCAGCTATATGGAGAGCTGTTTGAAGAATATTGGTCATGTCATAGCTCACTTGTTTTGAATAGATAGGGGGGGTGGGGGGAAAGCCCAAACAAACACAACAGTATTATCACATCATGTAATGACCTGAAAGAATTGTTAACACATTTTTATTTTTATTTTTGCAATTTAATCTTGTTGCAGTCACGAAATGTGCTGTCTCAAGATTGCAGTTCATTATGGCATTGTCTTCTGACAAATTGCTTTATATGTCAAGTCTACTTCTCTACCACTGCCCACCTTGCTGCCCTTCACAGTTTGGGACACAGCACAGGCATATGGCCCTGTTTAGATAAAATTATTACTCTGCTATGCCTGCAGAGTTGTCATGAGAGAAGACAGGGGAAGGCACTTACAAAGCACTGTTTTTGAATGCCATGCAGAGCACTTTTAACCTGGATGATAATTAAATAAAAAATGTTAACACTGCTTCTTGCAGTAACAGCTGGCCTTTGGAGGCCTTGCCCAGTACATGTGTTGCTGTGAATTCCTCCAGCCGAGTGCAAGATGTGTGCCCTGGCAGCAGTTTGTACCTGGTTCAAAGGTACATTATTTTTCCTGTGATTGCAAGCAGCATGGAAAACATGGTGTGTTCTGGAGCTGTATTTGTGGCATTTTTGCACTGATAAGTGGTATTAATGATTTTGGTGTTGCTGTTGTTGTTGGTTTGGGTTTTTTTTAGGATGCTTGTTTTTTGTTTGGTTGTTTTAGCATTTGAGCCAAACAAAGAATAATTAAATTGATCTTGATGCTTGTGCTATTTCTTACTGTCAAAAACCCCCAACTTTTTCCTTAGAATCCCCCCCCACCTTGTTGAAAGAAGCAGGAAAAGTAAAGATGTAAAGCATTTGTTTTCACGTTTTGGCACCCATTTGATTTATTATTACACATAGATCAGAAACTGAAAAAGGTGACATGTTTTGCCTTTTGTTGTCGTCTCCGGTCGGTGTGATGTTACCTGCTTATTTGTCTCAGTATATATGTACATCCTGTTGACTTCTCGCAGCAGCTGTCGAAGTTTCTCAGCCAGGGAAGGGTGTTAAAGCTCAGGATTGCAAACCCAGATGGGAGCCTGGAGCTCTACAGCTCTGCCCTCCAGGAGATGGCACCAATATGCTGGAGTGCTGCTGGTCCTGTCCCAGCGAGGGATAGGATGAAAGCAAACCATTAATAATAGCTCATTTTCCCGAGATATCTACAAGAAAAATAATTGTGGTGCATTAGGTGACTTGGTAGAGGATGGTAATAAATTCCCAAGTTCAGTAGGTCCTATTTTGAAGGAACAATTCTCATTTACATTGATTTAATTTTTTTTTTTTAACTTGAGATAGAGGTCATTGCTCTGTTAAAATAAAATAAAAAACTCAAATAATCCAAATACACAAATGGCATTGTTATTCTGATGTGATTCATATTAGTAATTCAGTTTTCAATTTTCAGATAATGCAGTTATTCAAAGAAGTGAACATCTACTAATGGACGTTTGCTTTGCTGGTAAGCTAGTGTAGATGTAGACTGAGGGAAGGGTTGTACCACTCTTGTCAGTGTGACAACTGCATACTGTAGTGAGGAGGTGAGAGGAGGGAA
>WUAM01000133.1:5268497-5285830 GCA_024336885.1 Actenoides hombroni
AAGATGCAGGTTAATGTTGCAACAGGTTGTACAGCATAGAACAAAGCCTTTAAAGATAAAGGATAGTTATATATGGTAATATACAGCACAGGATCATTGTTTAATCATCCTAAGTCTTTAAGAACAGATTAGGCAAATACTTGTTATGATTGATATTTACATCTCCCTTGCAGGTATATTAGACAACCTCTTGAAGTCTCTTTTGGACTTGCTTGTAGTTGCTGTTTGGGTTTTATTTGTTTGTGCTTTTACAGTGAAAAGAAGAAATGTTAAAAACCAGCAAAACAAACACCCACGGTCTTTGAAATTTTCTCAGCCCACCTGAGTAGCTCATCTATTCATTCTTTATCATTTCAATTCTTAACAAAGGAAAGACGGAAGAAAGTACATGTTTGTAACCGATTTAAGTGTCCTCATGAAGGGAGCATAAATACTGAAAGTCAATTATTTTTTTCTTTGCAGGCTTCGGGATGACAGAATTAGGATAGAAAGGATGGAAAACCTCCATTTTGAGTACAACCATGCCTTCCAGATGATAACTGATTTTTACACAAAAGAGGTGCCTGATACTACAGGTATGTCATTCAGAATGTCTTTGATGCATGTATCCTATTAGCTTTTATATAGATAAGGAATTCATCCCATCAGGTCTCATGGACTTGTCTATGTCCATTTTAAGTGTTCCCTCACTTGATCCTTCTCTGTTCAGGAGAAATCTTCATTGCTCCAGAATTTCCCACTGGTCTGAGAGGCACTGGATTCTTCAAAGCACATCTCATCAGTAAAGACCAAGATGAAGGCATTGAGTTCCTCAGCCTCTTCCATGCGCTTTGTCACCAGATGTGCTGCCCCATTTGGCAGTGGGCCCACATTGTCCCTTGTCTTACTTTTTCTGCTGACATACTCGTAGAAAACTCTTGTTGCCCTTCATGTAAATTGCCAGCCTCAACTCCAGGTTGATTCTGTTTTTCCTAACCCCATTTCTGTAAGCTCAAACAACCTCTCTATATTTTTTCTGGGTCACCTGCCTCTGCTTCCACCTCTCATACACCTTTTTTAGTGTTTGAGTTAGTCAGGAGCATCCATGTTCATCTCTGCAGGCCGTCTGCCACCTTTGCTTTATTTTCTGCACACTGGGATCTTTTCTGAGCTTGGAGAAAGTGAACCTTGAAAGTGAACATTATTTAATTAGAAATGAATACAGGGCTAGCATCCCATTTTTTTCATAGCTTAAAGGTGTGTGTTCAGACAGATTTAAATTCACATATATAGCAACTTACAGAAATTACTCAACATCTGAAATGTTTCCTCAAGTTTTTTGTGCATTAGCAGAACAGTTTTAAAAACATCTGCGAAAAAACATAACTAAATCGGGTTCTAAGCACTATCAAATAGGAATAGCTGTCTCACAGAGATGGAACTATATTCTGCAGACTGGCCAAGGCCGATCAGTGTGCGTGCCAAAGCCTGTCCATTACTCTTAACTGGCACAGATGTTGCCCGCAGTAATGGAGACTTCAGAATTCAGTTCTTAGTTTCTGTATTTAGAAATATCTTATTCTAATAGTCATTTGAAGAACCTGTGGAGTCAAATATTTCATAAGGTGTTTACATCATTGTAATGACTACATTCTTTGGGACCATAAGTGTCATTTTGGAACCTCTCTTTATTTTGATTTATTGATATCGTAGAACACTGTACATATATGAACAGATTTCTATTTGATTAAATTGAAAAATAGGTTATGCTTTTTCTAAAATAGGTAAGTAATAACCAGCGGGTTAACAAGAAAAGCACTTGTATTTTTTTTAGGTCCTCAAAAACTATCTATAATACTAAGCTTGGATAAGCCTGTTATTTGCTGTCTGGCAGCAGTAATTGCATACCTCAAAGAATTTAATTTGGAAAAGATGCTTTACAATCCAAGGTAAGTTGCCTTATATAAACTTCCAGTTCAGAGAACCAGTACACGTACCAGTGTTATCTTGAAAGTTTTAGTAGAGAACTTCCCTTCCGTGTAATGAACCCACCTGCTAAAGTGATAAACATAGTATTTGTGAAAATTATACCGTACATTTAAGCTCCTAATCAGAACTGAAAGAATCAAGTAATTTCTTTTTTTTTTATGTGGTGCTTCATGAAAATCTTTATCTTCATCTAGACATTACTATCAGCAATGTAAATGAGTATGTACTTCTGCCAGATGTTACTGAAAACAAACAAGATGCAAAAACTGGTAGATAGATACTAGGGGGGAAATTTTAAAGTTTGTTACTTAATATCAGCTATCATATCTCAACCTCAGCTTTATTTTTGGAGTGAAATTTGAGGCTTTTTTGGCATCTTTTAAAAAAAAAGCATAATACTGTAATTTAGCTTTGCAGATGTTTTGTTTTGCTAGAGGTGTGTAAATACTTTTCTGTATCTCTGGAAGCAGGTATAAATGCTAATGTGTTGTAATGTTTAGAGAGTACTCAGCAGGTCTTTTAAGATGGTGAATCTAGTTATCAATTATAAAGAAAACAGATGTTCAACACATCCTGGCTTTCTGAAAAATCCCTTGTGTTGGCTCAGTGGTAACTAGGAGTAGGGGAATAACCATGCAAAAGGTTGTTGTCACCATTCGTGCGAAGTTACTACGAACACACACAGACATGGAAATAATCTTCTTCTCTTACATAGTCCCAACACTTAGGCTTATTAGATATGCCTAAATGAATACTCCAGATACTGAATACGATTTTGCAGGTAGAATGAAATGGAAATTGAAAGATACTGCAACTCAAGCATCTTTTTTCGCCTGTATTGAACAAGTATAAAAGATTGCTATCCTGCCTAGCTTAGGTTTGGAAATATTATTGAGTCTTATTAAATGATTCATTAAAATAGCTTTATCTGTCATGGGTCCTGTGCAAAATACTCTCCTGATTGTCTCAGATTCCTCTGTCCTGAAAGTTGGCAGGATTTAACAAAATCTGGCTGCAAACTGGAAACTTGGAAATACGTTGTGTCAGTTGTATGAGATTCTTGAAGTTTCAAGGCCTATTTTGAGGGCTTCCTACATTACCAGTTTTTTAAAAAATGCAGCTGCATTTAAAAAATTGACTGCAGATGTCAGCTTTAAACATTGTGATATTTTTTGAGTTTTGGGATAGATTTTCTTCCTTAAGTTGTCTTTCACTTCTCCAAGTACTATTAATATGTTAACAAAATTTTTCTTATAAGCCTAGTGAGGAAGGATTGCCTGTGGCATCTGCAAAGCTCTTTTCCCTTCCTCACCCATCAAGGAGTGTTCCTCTAGCACTGTGGTGTTCCTGCTCATCCTCTTTGTTTGGCTTTTTGCCTTTTTTAAAATTCTTGAATGGCCGGAGAAATTGTGTTATGAGAGTTTCTGAACAAGAAAGTGAACTCCAAGGAAATGCCATACCATGGTCACACTTGTAGATCACTGTTGTCACAGTGCCCTGTGCGCAATCACACATGAGGTGACTGACTGTTCTTTCATAGAATCATTTAGGTTGGAAAGGACCTTTAGGATCATTGAATCCAACCGTTAATCCAGGACTGCCAAGTCTGCTTTCTAGCTGATTAGCATAGGGGGAATATCAGGCTATGGCAAAGTACGGGAGCGCTGAGAAACAGTAGATGGGGGGGAAATACAAAATCCGCCTTTTAGGTAGAAGTAGTTAAGTATCAGAGAAGAAACATCATTATGTGAAGGTTTATCTGGCAGCAGTCAGTCACATGTGTAATAGCTTTATTTTAACTATAATTACAGATTAGGAAGGAAAAGCACAAAATCTTAGAGTTGACATTTGCTGAAGTTGCTCTAATGGACTTCATGTGAATGTATGAGCATCTGAGTGGAAAGACAATGAACCGTTTGATATGTTGGTGATATGCTATGAAGAAATATATATTTTTTGAGACAGCTTTGTTCCTGTCCTCTGAAGTATTTATTTCTCAAACCTTTACTGCTTTGACTACTCAATACTGAGTTCTACTTGCTGTTTTTGGTGTATCACATGTACTGAAATAGCCAAATACTGTGGCAGACTCAACTTCAATATTTTTCCCAATGACAATGAAATACTATCCAAATACTGAAAAGGGAAAGAAAGCCTTTTAAGAAAAGGGCGTCAGGCTGATGAATCTTCTTGTGATTCTGCAGGAAATAGAGGAGAAATACTTGTATTGAACTGTCAAGCAACTTAAAATTCCTAGGAGAATTCAGGTCAGTGAGCATATACTGATGAGTCAGTGAGCATGAAGTCAGAGTTGTGAGGTAGTTTTCAGCTTATTAATGTAGGTGACACAGATCTGGATGAAAAAGATCTATTTGAACAATTCCTTACACCTCTATACTCTCTTTGAATAAACACTTCTCCCAGCTGAAAAAAAATTCCAGCTCAATTTTATAGTAAGGGTACTGAAATGTCATGTAAGTGATGAGGAATCATCATTATTGGGATGGAAACAAGTTCTGTTTTAATATTTGGATGAAGCTTTCAAATCCACTTTTAGTATCCTAAGTAAAGCAAAATACTAAAAAGAAAAAAAGATTTCTGCCACACCAGGACCCTAGGATATGAGTAGACTTCATTTAGAGCTCTAGCAAAATGTAAAAGTAGATTTAATAATGAATACAATAATGAATAATGATACAAGCTTTCTTAATCAATGTGTTCTGATACCTTTGTATACTGAGACCTTTACTGACTTTTGCTAAGAAGCTGGTACACATCTAGGAGAGGTTTCCAAATACAGTTAAGTACCAGTTTCCTTGAAAAATTATCACTTGCATAGCAGTTGCTGGGGAAATCTGTCTAGGTGTATTTTAATTTTGCCTGCATGTTTTCCAGCATATTGGAGATGGGTACATTTCCAAAGAAACTTTAGGATTGTAGAACCACCAGCAATGAAGATAGAAGAGAGATTGAAGCGAAACAGGAGAGGGTTAAAATGGATTTGAGGGAGGAGGGAAAAGAGAAAAAGGATTGAAGAAGAGGAGAAGTGTTTGATTGTACTTTATAGTAGGGGTGGAAGGGAGTTGACAAGATGAAAATAAGTCCAAATACAAGTTCCTCAGCTTAAAATGGTGCACATCCTTGAATTTTCAGCAGAAATGTCATAGATTTTGAGGCAGTGGTGTCCATAGGGCTTTCATATGTCTGGAGTGCTGGTGATATCAGAAACATCACGTATACAAGACAATGCATAGGTTTATTGACCCGCTATGAGAAAGGGAGTGCTGAAGTGATTTTGGGAGGCTTCAAACTTGACTCGGGAGCATGAGGGACTGAAAAAGGAAAGGCATAATTTTAAGACACTAAGAAGAGGTGCTTACCGAAGGATTTGCATCTCTTTAGAGACCTCAGAAGAAGGTCAGTGAGTGGGACCTCTTGCACTCTGAACATTTGGAGCTTGTAGGAGTGCTGAGGCTGTGTGCCAGGAAAGTGGGCTGAGAGTGCAGACATCTGGGTGGAACAAGGTTGCAGGCCCACTCCTTGGGAGGGTGAGTTGAGTGGAGAAAAAGACGACTAATTCAGGATAAGAATGATGGAGATAATTTTTGTTTCTCTTCATCCTTCCAGGTACTCTAATTTCTGTTCTAGATCTTTATTTTGTGTTTCTTAGTTTTGTTTTGTGTTGCATTTGGTTGTTACTGGTTTAGCCAGAAATCTGTGGAATCCTATCACGTCAGGGATCCAGATCAGAAGTTTTAGCCCTGTGGTAATGTTCACTAATGAATTTGAAACTGTTTAACTCAGTACAAAACATAGTCTGTGCTTGATGTCCTTTGCCACTTCAACTGTGGTACGTGTCTTTCATACTTAAAGAAAGCTAACAGTTCTGAGAAATGAAAAGACTTCTTTTTACTCCTTAAAGCTGAACAGGATTCCAGTAATTCTTGTCTAAATGTGTAGGTTTGTTCTGTGGTTTACTCGCACTTAGAAGCCTCAAAGACATGGACTCTAGAGGTCTGTAAAAGGTAATGGAACAAATAAAATCTGCTGCTAAGTAGGCTTTCAATACAGTGCCTTGCATCCTTGCTGGGAAGTTTTTACAGATTTTCAAAGTTTAAGTAGTTGAAAACTACTGTTCTGAGTAACATGCGTTCACTTAGGTTGGGATACTGAGTACAAAATTATATATTATATCTCCTGTGGAGAGAATAATGAGTAAAGCATAAAACCTGCCCTTCCCTGCAAGCTTCTCAGAAAGCAGAATGACCAAGAAGGTCCATTTTCACAGGTAACACATAAGAATTGAAGTCTGAGGATGGAGTATAGTGCCCTAAAGCAATTGTAGTAAATCTTTAATATTTATCAAGTGTGGTTCTTGTCTGAAAAGTCATTTTGAGTAGGAACCTCTTTCTCATGACTATTCCCGCAAAGTTTCCTAACTATTACTAGAAACTTGTGTTTGTTTTTGTTTCCTTTTTTCATTTTTCTCAGCCCAGATGGCACCATCCTACCTTGCCTTGTTTCCAGGGTAGTGGACTTGCAAGCTCTTTCCTTCACTTGTGTTTTGTGCTGTTAAAGCACTTGAAGCTGTTGCAAGCCTGTTCTTTGAAACTCAGGACACACTGTCATCTGCAGAAGGAATTCTGGCATTGTGACCCAGTTGAAGTAATTCTGAAGGGTCATTTTTTACTGACGCAGGAGATGGCTGGTAGCAACACATTAGAATTTCTTGCAAGGAATGTGTTGACACCCTTGCTGCAAAACTGTGATCTCCTCTAGGTGATCCTGCTCTGGCAGGGGGCTTGGACTAGATGATCTTTCAAGGTCCCTTCCAACCCTTAACATTCTGTGATTCTGTGAAAACCAGCACTGACTTATTATTTGTTTACAACCTTCTTCTTATGCTATTTGGTCCCTAAATTCCCTACGACGAGTCTGTCACTGTTCACATTTTTGTCAGGTTCTGATCCCAAGCTGAAGGAAGATGAGGGGGTGGAAGCAAAACATGTTCTGTGCTGTGACATCTGGAATTGTTGGTTGCGCGTATACTGAAGTTGATCTTGGCTATTATTCATATACTCAAAGCTCTCAATTACCAGCATTAATAGCAGGGTGGAGTAACTGAGATAAAGCAAACACCTGGTTAATATAAAACACACATAATTTATGCTGTGAGAACAACTTCAGCATATCTGATTCTGAAAGAATAGTAAATACGCTCTGCAGTGGAGCAGAGTTAGTTGTCTTTACTACTAGACAGCAAGCTTGGTGTGAGCAGAATATGCTCTGTGTTAAGTGCTTTGAAGCCAGGCAAAGGGCAGAAACACTAGAACCAGTAAATCCACAGTCCTGAAACTCAGCTGTGGGTGACTGAGGGTTGATAGAAACTTCTGAAAGCATCCTTTTCACTTCTGGGATGAGATGAAAAGGCATGGTTCTTATCCACCTAGGTTTAAGAGATCACAGGCTTGAGTAGTGGCAAATCAAAGTGCAGCGAATGGGGAAACTGCAGTTTAGGTAAGACCTAGATGCAGAAGAGGTGCTTTTGGAAGAGTGTGTAGGATTTGTTGTTGATCACAGGGATTGGGATTCAAGCAGAAATCATTTTGCCAGCATCAGCAGTTGTGACTGAAGATGATAAAAAGAAGGATAGTTTTGTTGCTTATAATATTGTGTACTTTGGAAAGTGCTGCTGATTTTGCCTCCAAGGTTTTGTTTTGCTGGTCAATTTTATTGGTTACTGGGACAGCACATTGGAGCAGAATAATTATGACTATGGGTACAGTTCTGAGTTAGCTGTACTTCCAAACTGTCATTGAACTTCTTGAAGAGACTTGGTTGAATCTACTTTTTTTAACAACAACAACAAAGAGATCTGTGGAAAATACTTCTAATTTGAACCCATTATTTAGGAACAATTTTGCTACCAGGCCCAAACACCTCCACACAACATAAATCACAGAGTGTTAGAGGTTGGAAGGGGCCTCAAAAGATCATCTAGTCCAACCCCCCTGCCAGAGCAGGACCACCTAGAGCAGGTCACACAGGAGCGTGTCCAGGAGGGTTTTGAATGTCTCCAGAGAAGGAGACTCCACAACCCCTCTGGGCAGCCTGTGCCAGAGCTCCCTCACACTGAAAAAGTTTATGTTTCTGCAGAACTTCTTATGTTCCGGCTTGCACCCATTGCCTCATGTCCTATCACTGGATGTCACTGAGAAGAGCATAATACCTAGCATTAGACTCTGAATATCTCATGTTCCTGGAAGTTTCAGTGCCGTTCTTGTTTTTTAATATGGCAATAAAACAGCTGTCTGTACCTAACAGAAAAGTTTGAGTATTTGAGTTCTTCCCACCGAGTGTTTAAAATTGAATGCAGTGAAAGAAATGTTGTGAAAAGTCAAGAAATCACTTTTAAATCCTACTCAGCAAGTCATTCTGTTTAGTCTAAGAAAATACAGAGTGTCCTAGATTTTGTGCAAAGGGCAGTCAGCGGTATGATTAACCTAGACAATCATGACTTGATTTGTCAGAAGCATTTAGTGAGGATCTTGCACTACACTGTCCCAGCTACCACATGTGGATGTTTGAATACTGAAATAATTTTCATATCTAATATGATTATGCCTCTAACACTATAATTTTATTAACATTGATTCTAAACCAACACAACCTTTGGGTTGGTCTCACCCACTTCTGTTAGGGAATGTCAAAAAGTGAAGTAATTTTGGTCATGGTTATTTCATACTAAAAATAAAATAATACAGTTTAAATATAGCCTGTTTTTTTCCTAAATAATTGCATGAACAGCCTGTAAAAAATAACAATGTGTATTTTGATAGGCTTTTTTGACGATAAGTTGTGTTAAAAGTCTGTTCCACTCTTGAAGTATTAATTTTTGTCCTATCCCTGCCCCTAAGCCTACAGTGATCATAATAGGATGCTAACAAAAGTACATGCTTTTTCAGTTTCATCCTAGACTGAAGAAGGGGTACTTAACCATTTAGTGCATCAGGATTAGATAACAGGAGATGTGGATTTTATTCTGATCTTTGTCAGAGTCATTGTAGGAAACTGGGAGTGAGTCACAAATCTTGTTTTCCCAAGCAATAATGTAAAAGAATTTGTTAGAGTTCAGCTCTTTTCTGTAGTTGAATAGATTTTAATTTCTTCCTTGATTTTTTTATTTAATTTTGCATAAATAATGACTTCTCTAATGTGACAAACTTGACAGCGTTTCACCATTTTGTCTGTGTCTAAATTTAAAATGTAACATACGAAATTCCTCTCCTCAGCAATTTCAAACAGTTGTCAAGTGAAACTGAATACATGACAATTAATGGGACAACAATGAAAAATCTTGAAATTTTACAGAATCAGGTAAGGAAAAATAGAATTTTTTTTTTTTTAATAAATGCTGAGATTTTCACAGCTGTTTGACATACTATTCCCAATGGAGTTAGTTAAGTTAGTTTGCAAATCTCACCCAGCAGGTTTAAGTTATTTTAAATGGGATCAAACTGAAGGAGGATTATGTTTTCAGAGGCATAAATGAAAGTTAATCTGCGCTGGCTTTTTGTATGAGCTAGGAACCTTATTGCTCTTGGACTAGTAAAGAACTTCTCTAAAGTTTTGAGTTCCTGAGCAACTGCAATCAAGTGATATGACTGCAGTAGGGTTTGTTTTGTCTTTTGTGCTACTGCACAGACCTTTATGTACACACTTCATTTGTTTAATTTATTCCAGTAATTTTCTAAAAAGACTTTTTCTGGCTATAGGAAAAACATAGTTAAGTATCTTGTGACTATTAGAGGTACTGTATGTAAGGCATTGTTGGTGAACAATGCAGTTGTCATATCTTAATTCCCAAACAGAATGTTTCAGTAGTGTAATGAAGATGCACTTACTATATAATTGATTGTTCAAAAAAAAAAAAAAATGCTATTTTTATTATTTTAGACTGATATGAAAACAAAAGGAAGCCTTCTCTGGGTCTTGGATCATACAAAAACTTCCTTTGGACGTCGAAGATTGAAAAAATGGGTAACCCAGCCCCTCATGAAATCCAGGTGAGATGGTACTTTATCTTGGGCTAAATCTTTATTTTATAATTACGATTTTGAGTATGCCCAATGTACTTATTTTTCCTGAAGATCTGAGATCCATAGTAGAGTTTACACAGCAAATTATATAAAATGTGGACATTATAGGTTTGAAAGAGTTAACTGCTATGTTTGAACACAGAACATCTAAGCAGTGAAGAGTAGTAGCTTTGAAGCAAGTCAGAAATTCCTATGCAGAAATCAGATTGGGGGCCATTCTAATTCAGTATCCTTTTTCAGACAACGGATGATGATTATCTGCTATTGGAAGATGTTTTATTCCTAAACCTGCCAATTAATGTTTGATGTCTTTTGCTTCATATGTATTTACATCCTCAATGTATTTAATTTGTTCCAAAATAGCTGTGGATGTTTCTGTTATCCCTGTATACAATGTATTGCATATGAAAGCATTTATTAGTTCTGAAATGTGACAATTGTTTGGTCCCTTTTGTATTTTGAGCACTATAATTCTGAAGCATCACTGTTTAATGTTCTTACTAGCCTTTTTGTAAGGATCTTTTCTCAGTACTGTAACACAAGCACATAACTGTTTTGTCCCTCCTATTTTCATAATTTGGAATATTAGACACCTTTTTACTTTGTAGGAGCCGTACTGATTAGACTGCTTTACACTGCAGTTTCTGTCAGGTATTTAATAACTGGATTTCAGTATGCGGGGGTTTTTTTGTTTGTTTTTTTGTTGTTGTTGTTGTTGTTTTGGTTTTGTTTTGGGTTTTTTTTTTTGTTTTGTTATTAAAGGTAAATAGTATTAGACTTTATAGAAGTTGATTATGTGCTTGGTGTTCACCTTAGAAGCGTATAGATAGAATTTTAGGGCCACCTGACAGGAATAAATTGAAATAAATAAGTTTGTTTATTTTCCTGCACTTAAGGTGCCTTATGACCTTTTGGGAATTGTTTGTAAAGCTGTCAGTGGAGGGAGCTAGAGCCCAGGCTCTGGTGTGGTGTGGTGGCAGCACTGACCACGGAAACCTGAAAAGGAGCACCTCTAACCACATTGTTCCCAAATAGTCACAGATGTGTTGCAGCAGGTGAAGTGATATTAAACAGTAAAATAAGAAAAGTTCTTATCTGGACACAGAGGACAGAAAACTACTTGCCTGGGGATTTCAGGCCTTCTTTCTTAACCAGTGAATTGAGCTTAAATTTTCCCTTGTCTCAGTGCAGAACCAGCAGTTTATTTCTGTGTATTTCTCACTTATTGACTCTTAGGTTCTAATTTCACATACTTAGTGCGTTAGACATTCAGCGGTGTTGTTACCAGTAATGCACACAAATGCACTTAAGGAATAATTGTAATTGTAATTCACCTCTGCCTCCTGGAGTGACATTTTCAGAAGAAGTGAGATTTCTGTACTGCATCTTTTCCAGTCAGTAGGTAGGTGCATTTACCTTGGTGTATCAAAAAGTGAGAGGGTGTAATTATGGCCTTATGCTTTATAGGTGAAAATCACTTGGGATGATGACTAAATTTTCAGGGGGAAACCATGCACTAAGTTGAATAAAGGTAGAATATGTACAGGCAGCTCCTTTGGGCAGACTTGAAGATATCCATTAGATCATCAGTGATGTAATACATTTAGAGATTTACAATAAAAGGTTTTAAGCATTAGACAGGTGTGATTTTGAAGAAAAAAAAAAATTAAAATTAAAAGGCTTAACTAAGGAAGATGCAACGTGCCCTCACTTACTCACCTAGGTACATAAAGGTGATAAGAATGTATGAGTCATTGAGGACTGAACTTTTCCAGAGGAATTAGGAAAGTAATTTTTTTTTTTTTTTTTTCTGGTAGGAGTTAACATCTTTGTGGGCTACAGAAGTGTTATCTCACCTTGCCTATCTTGCCTTTCAAATATAAGTTCCCTCTGGTTGGCATCTCCCTTGTTTTGTTGTTGTATATTATGGATATGTTGTCCTATGGTGGTGGTATAAAAGAAAGTGCAAAGAAGTTGTTACTCTTCACATGGACAATCTGAAGCCTCACCTCTGCAAAATGTCTTTCCTTGTCTCTCTCTTATGGTTACTCCTTCCCACTCTCGTCCCTGCATCTCCCTTTCTTTTTCCTAAGTGTTGCGACTGGCTCCAGACTACAGCAATGTCGCTTGCCCAGTCTGGAGTCACAGAATCACAGAATGTTAAGGGTTGGAGACAACAATGAAACAAATATTGCATTGTTTTCCTCATTTAGTATTGGCTTCTGTCTGTGCCTTGGTCAGCTGTTGATTCTTGTAGGAAATTTGTTCCCTCTGAAATCAAACAGACGCCTTCCTTGACCTTGTCAGGGATGGCTGGAATTGAACAAAGACTTCAAAGCTGAAAAAGGTACATGAGTAGCACAATTTTATGGACATGTATTATTTCCATATTAGATCAGCCTGTAAAGCTAATAAATGTGTGCTTAGATGCTTAAACTACTTGAGATAAATGATGGATATATCGTACTGAGCAATTTATAGCCACTGTAGGGGAACATGGGTAGAATTCCATTCCTGTGCACAGAACTCTGTGGCCTGTATGTATAGAGCGGATTGCATAAGAGAGATTATTTTTCCCCTCCCTAGTCTATTCCTGGAGAGGTAGGATATCTTTTAGATATCAGTGGGTGAACATCATGAAGTGTCATTTCTAGTACTGTAGCTAGGGAGAAGGTAGAGTCTTTGCTAAGTAGAAGATAAGGGGAGAAGGCTGGTGTTTGCTGTTGTTGCAGACGTGCTTAGTTTATCAGTTAGAAGATTATCTAGTGCGAGTTTTTTAGAAGTTTAAGTGTGTGAGGTGAATAACTGGGAGTGACAAAATATTTCTTGTGTGTGTGACATGAACATATTAGTTTGCACAATGCTCTTTCTCTTTGAGGTGGTATCTACTGTATTTTGAGGTGTTTGTGGTTTGAAGTAGCTGAAACAGACTGAGTGATCCACAAGTACCTAAACTGTATTTAATACTCTGTTGACTCTCTTATGGGTTTAATATGTTATGTATGATGTACAGAAACTAATGTAATGATGTTAATGATAAGATTATGGAGAGCAGAATGCCTTAAACATAGAGTTCAGAAGTCATGTAACTTCCAGCACAGAAAGCTTGATCAGGGGTGAATAGGCTTTGCCCTTGTCAGCCCGTGTTGAAATAGGAAAAAAACCCCAAGCCCCTCTCCCACACACAACTTCTCATCTGTGTTTTGGGGATGCATGTGTCAGTTCTGGTGTGCTACAAGCCACAGAATATAGTTAGTGTGCTGTAGTAAATACAGAGAAAAAAAAAGTAAAAGCCTCTAATGTGCCATAGGGTAGCATGAGAAAAGAGTGGTGATCAAAGGTTTCGTCGACGCCTTGGGCTTCTGCCGTAACAAAAGACTTGTGAGATAAAAGTGGGCAATGCTCATTTAACGTGGAGGCCCGAGGTCCCTCTCCCCACTTTCTGTGTGGACGCTGAGACGATGGCAAGATGTAGCCAGCACAAAGCTCAGTGTTTACTCAGCACTCCCAACACGCTGCCGTGAACAACAGCAGCCTTCTGGTATTGGTAGCACCAGCATGGTGGAAGAAAGTTGCAGACAGAGAATTCTCTCTTCATTCTTTCAGAGCGTTAGTAGAAGTTCAGAAGCATGGAATTAATTAGTTAAAAAAGTATTCCAGACCACATCAAATACATGGTGACGAAGCCCCTTTTTGGTGCCGCAAGGGATATCAGCAAATCAAATGCTTAAAGCCTCGTTAGGATGAGCTCGCCTTTTTGGACCCAGATTCACCCCAACATATTGATGTATTTCAGCTTAACTATGATGTGGTTCACGTCCTTGTCTCCAAGGCACACTGTTTTTCAGAAATGAATATGAGACTTTAATGGCTGGAACTCTGTGTAGTTTCTTCCCTGCATTTGTTTGTAGTCAATTTATACTCACTTGATTTTTTTGTAGTTAAAGTTGGTGTTTAAATCTCAAAGAAGGGGAAAAACTGTATGTATTTAGACAGCTGCCAAAAACTTTTTAACTTTTGTGTTGCTAGCTAGAAACCCACATTTTTAACTATCCCTTAAAAATAGGATTTCAGTTTTTTTCCTGCGATTCTGGTAGCCTTTGTGACCCTTTTGTTCCATTTGAGATGATGCTTTTACTGAGGCTGAACTGAAGCCTTGTAGGACAGTATTATTAATTACTATTAATCTGAATATACTCTGTCTGAAAGAGCACAGAATGACTTTGGGTTTAGCAAATTTAGAACTGCACAATTCGGAACTGCATAGTTTCTTACCTTCCACTGAAGAAGAGTGTAAATTAGTATTACTAATGCAACATGACTTATTTGGAGGATATGTCCTGCAGAACCGGGAAGAACATCCCCTTATAGTGATGTTGGCAATGACATGTCTTTCCTAATATAAAAATACCTTGTTCTAAATCATCTAACTTTGAATGTATTGAGTATTGTTTTATTTATACTTCTGTGAGGAAGTACAGTCCTAAAGAAAAGTTTCTACTTTGACATGGTCATAGTTTCCTTGATTAGATGTCTGGGCAGTAAAACAAACTACCAAAGGTCTTCAAAGAAACCCATCTTAATTCAGAGTTAAGGTGGTAGCCATTTGGTACTATCATCATCCCAGAGCAGGATTAGAATCTTTTGCTGGAGTGATTTAGGAATAAAATCCATGCACCCTACAGCAGATTTCCACAGGCTAAATTTTCCTTCTAAGAATAAAGACCTTCTATCATCAATGCCAATATAAAATGGACAAATGCAGGTTACAGCATATGCCTGAGATCTCAAAGTTGTTGTACTAGAGAAAAAGAATGCATCATCATCACATATCTTCATTCACTTTTGCTAGCTGTGTTTTGGTACCATTGAATGCTGTGCATAACTTATTATATATGTAGTAATCAAGCATTCATTCATGTTGGCTAAAGTAGCTAGCAGCTCCTCGTTTTGGCACAATAGCTAAAATATATTGGGTGCGAATATAAACAAAAGAGTTTGATTACCATTTGCATATTTTATACAATTTTCTTTTAACATCTTTTAACAGATGTGAATACACAGTTTACAGTACTTGTATGTCGCTGTTAAGTATTTGACATCCGCCCGGGAATATTGTATTCTCATGGCTGTGTGTTTATTTAGGGCAATGCTGGGCCTCTCTGGAGGGGTATGACATATTCACCTGAATGTAGAATCACAGAATTTCCTACATTGGAAAAGACTTTTAAGATCATCTAGTCTAATCATTAACCTAACACTGAGAAGACCTTAACTAAGCCATATCCCTCAGCACTACGTCTACACGACTGCCAGGGATGGGGACTCAACCACTTCCCTGGGCAAGCTGTTCCAGTGCTTGAGAACCCAATTGGTAAAGAAATTCTTCTTCATATCCAATCTAAACTTCTCTTGGTGCAATTCAGGCCATTTCCTCTTGTTCTATCCCTTGTTACTTGGGAAAACAGACCAATCCCCATCTCTCTACAACCTCATTTCAGTAAGTTGTAGAGAGCAATAATGTCTTTCCTGAGCCTTCTTTTCTCCAAGCTAAACAACCCCAACTCTCTCAGCTATTCCTCATAAGACATGTGCTCTAGGCCCTTCACTAGCTTTGTTGCCCTTCTTTGGACATGCTCTGGTGCCTCAGTGTCCTTCCTGTAGTGAGGGGATGAGAACTGAACACAGAACTTGAGGTGCAGCCTCACCAGCGCCAAGTACAGGGGTAGAATCGCTTCCCTGGTCCTACTGGCCACACCGTTCCTGATGCAGGCCAGGATGCCATTGGCCTTCTTGGCCATCTGTGCACACTGATGTTTCATGTTCAGCCAGATTCCCGTCAACACCCCCAGGTCCCTCTCTGCTGAGCAGCTTTCCAGACACTCCTCCCCAAGCTTGTAACATTGCCAGGGGTGGTTGTAGGTAAAGTGCAGGACATGGCATTTGACCTCATTGAAATTCATACCATTGTCCTTGGCCCATTGACCTTGTTTGTCTAGATCCTTCTACAGAGCCTTCCTACCCTTGAGCAGTTCAGCACTTCCACCCAGCTTGGTGTCATCTGCAAACTTACCGAGGGTGCACTCTATGCCCCCATCCAGGTCATTGATAAAGGTATTAAAAAGAACTGGCCCCAGTACTGAGCCCTGGGCGACAGCACTGGTGACAGTCTGCTAACTGGATTTTATTCCTTTTGCTTCTTGGGCCTGGCCATCCAGACATTTTTTTTATCCAGTGAAGCATATGCCTGTCCAAGCCATGAACAGCCAGTTTCTGAAGGAGAATGCTGTGGGAAACTGTGTCAAAGTCTTTACTGAAGTCCCGGTAGACAACCTCTACAGCCTTTCCCTCATCCACTAAGCAGGTGACCATGTTGTAGAAGGAGATCAGGTTGGTCAAGCAGGACCTGCTGTTCATAAACTCATGCTGACTGGGCCCGATCATCTCATTGTCCTGCATGTACTGTGTGATGGTACTCAGGATGATCTGCTCCATCAGCTACCCCAGCATGGAAGTCAAAGAGACAGGCTTGTAGTTTCTCAGATCGTTCCTCTGGCCCTTCTTATATATGGGTGTTGCTTTGGCTAATTTCCAGCCTGATGGGACCTCCCTGGTCAACCACAGCTGATGAAAATGATGGAAAGTGGCTTGGTGAGCACCTCTGCCACCTCTCTCAGAACTCTCAGGTGAATTCCAACTGGTCCCATAGACATGTGTACATCTAAGTGGTGTAGCAGATTGTGGACCATCTCTTCCTGGATTGTGGGGGGATCATTCTGCTCCTGATCTCTGTCTTCTAGCTCAGGGGGCTGGATTCTCAGATTACAACTGGTCCTATTGCTAGAGACTGACACAAAGGCAGCATTAAGCACCTGAGTCTTTTCCTCGTCCCTACTTAGCACGTTTCCTCCTCTGTCTAATAGAGGATGGAGGCTCTCCCTGGCCCTTCTTTTACTGCTGATATATCTATGGAAAGATTTCTTGTCTTTTACAGCCAAAGCCAAATTAAGCTCAAGCTGGTCTTTGGACTTTCTAATTTTCTCTCTGCACAGCCTCACTACATCTTTGTAATCATTGTGCATGGGCTGTCCCTTCTTCTGAAGGCCATAAATTCTCCTTTTTGCCCTGAGTTGCAGCCAGAGTTCCCTGTTCAACCAGGCTGGTCTTCTTTGCTGCTGGCTTGTTGTACCGCTCATGGGGACAGCTGCTCCTGCGCCTTTAGGACTTTCCTCTTGCAGAGTGTCCAGCCTTCCTGGACTCCGATGC
>WUAM01000133.1:5317832-5334179 GCA_024336885.1 Actenoides hombroni
ACTTCTTAGCATTTTCTGTATAATGTTAGCTAAATTGTATGACTTTTTACCTAAAATTGCTATAAATATTCAGTTGCCAAAACATTACCATATTTTATTTCACGTATCTCAGAAATAAATTCAGCACTTAGCATATTTATTTTGTTTCCTCATTTTTTTTTCCCCTGAAAAACTAAAATCTGTCTTTTAAATTGCATGTCTCTTTGACTTTTTTTCATTAAATACTTAAGGCTGCATCTCAAGTACTGGGTTCAATTTTGGGACACTCGCTACAAGAAGGACATCAAGGTGCTGGAGCGGGTCCAAAGAAGGGCAACGAAGCTGGTGAAGGGTCTGAAGAACAAGTCCTGTGAGGAGTGGTCCAGGCAACTGGGGTTGTCTTAGTCTGGAGAAAAGGAAGCTGAGGGGAGACCTCACTCTCAACAGCTCCCTGACAGGAGGGTGTAGTGAAGTGGGGTCAGTCTCTTCTCCTAAGTAACAAGCAGTATGACAAGAAGAAATGGCCTCAATTTGTGCTAGGGGAGGTTTAGTTAGGACATTAGGAGAAAAAATTGTTCACCGGAAGTGCTGTCAAGGCCTGGCCCAGGCCGCCCAGGGCAGTGGTGGAGTCGCCATCCCTGCAGGGATTTAAAATATGTGTAGATGTCGTGCTGACGGACGTGATTTGGGGTTACTTGGCAGTGCTGTGTTAATGGTTGTACTTGAGCAATCTTAAAGGTCTCTCTAGCCAAAATGATTCTGTGATTCTACTTGCTATATCTACTAGCCTTCTATGATGAAGTGACTGTGTCAGTGGACGAGGGAAGAGCTTTGGATGTCAGCTATCTGGGCTTCCATAAGGCCTTTGACATGCTCCCCCATGACGTCCTTTTCTCCAAATCGGAGGCAGATAGATTTGATGGGTAGACTGTCTGGTGGATAAGGAGTTGGTTAGATGGTCACATCCTGAGAGGAGTGGTCAACAGCTTGAAAGTCCAATGACAAGTGGTGTCCCTCAGGCATCTGTACTGGGACCAGTGCTGTTTAATGTTTTCATCAATGACAGACAGTGGGATAGAGGGCACCCTCAGCAAGTCTGCAGCTGACATCAAGCTGAGTGTTTGACACATCTGAAGGACAGTATGACATCCAGAGGGAGCTGAACAAGCTTGAGAAGTGGGCCTGTGTGAACCTCAAGAGGTTCAACAGGGCCAAGTGCAAGGTCCTGCATCTGTGTTGGGGCACTTCTCACTAGCAGCACAGGCTGAGGGATGGAGGGATTGAGAATCTCCCTGCAGAGAAGGATTTGGGGAAATGGTGGGTAAAAAACTGGACATGAACTGCCAATGTGCCCTCACAGCCTGGATGACCAAACATGTCCTGGGCTGCATCAAAAGAAATGTGACCAGCAGGTCAAGGCAGGTTACTCTCACCAACTGCTCTGCTGTGGTGAGACCTCCCCTTGCAGTGCTCTGTCCAGTTCTGGAGTCCTCAATATAGGAAAGACAGGAACCTGTTGGAGTGGGTCCTGAGAAGGCCACAAAAATGATCCAAGGGTTGGAGCACCTCTGCTCTGAGGACAGGCTGAGAGAGTTGGGGTTGTTCAGCCTGGAGAAAAGAAGGCTCTGGGGAGACCTTATTGCCACCTTCCACTATTTAAAGGGGGCCGATGACAAAGCTGGGGACAGACTTTTTAGCAGGGCTTGTTGCAGTAGAACAAGGCATGATGGTTTTAACCTAAACAAAGAGTAGATTCAGATTAGATATAAGGGAAAAAATTTTATCCTGAGGGTCCTGAAACACTGGCCCAGGTTGACCAGGAGTGGTTGATGACCCATCCCTGGAAACATTCCAGTCAGGTTGGATGAGGTTCTGAGCAACCTGCTCTAGTTGCAGATGTCCCTGCTCACTGCAGGGGGGTTGGAGTAGATGACCTTTAAAGTTCCCTTCCAACCCAAAATTTTCTATGATCCTATGATATTTTTCTAAATACATGTCTGTTCTTAATGAATTTAAAAGATATGTTTGCAGCTTTGAAACTTTGAGTATGTAACTGCCTTTCCATACAGTAAATATAGAAAAGTTATGAAGCAGATGTTGTTGTGGAGCATTGAACAGCATTCAGATTTGTACATATTTTTTCTGGAAATAGTTTTAAATGCTGTTCTATACTGAACAATGATACAGATATTGTGCAGTACTTCAGGGAATGTTTTCAAAATTATTTGTCAACTCCAAACAAGCGACAGATGGCATTTACAAGAAATTCAGCATTTCATTCAGTAATCATCATGCGCTTTCCCCTGTTAGTCCCATTCTTATGTTGGTTTTCTAAATACCGAATATTACAAAATCAAGTGATCATGGTAGAATCACTTTTCCCCCTCCTGTTGGTTTGAGTTCACTCTTTTTGGAGAGGTGGGTGGGAACCCAGTTTATTAAAGTGCTTCAAGTTTTAAATTGATGTGTTTGAATCAGCAGGAAAATGCATCTCCTGACATGTTTTCAGCTGAAATGTTGTTGAATATCTAACTTTAGGAAAAGCTTTTTTGCAGTGCCCTGAAATGAACATCTTATTCCTTCATTCCTCCTCTCCTCTGCAAATATTCATGGATTCTTTTAGTACTTTTAGCTTCAGCCATAAATTCCAATAAAATGTTAGCGTATGGTTGCATGCAATAGTAAGGGCAGATGGGTTCCCTGGTCTGATGTTACAGCATATGTTCTTTCCGAAAGCTGGCTTTGCAAACCAGCCGCCAGTCTCACAACATGATTGGAGGCACCCTGGAGGGATCCAAACACATGCAAGAAATTTGTGGATTTTAACAGATGAACTCATTCTGGTTTTAAGTATCTATAAATTCTGTTGTGTTGAGCCAAATGGTGGCCCTGATGAAGTTTCAGTAGCAGTATTGAAACTATACCTTGGACACTAGAATGTTATGAATTTTGTTGCCATATAGTCATATGCATTTTATTACATCCATCCTTTATTCCTGATAATGGCATTTTCTGGGTTTTGACTTTATTGCAACTTCCTTATGGATAGGGTTTTCTTTGCAAAAGCTGAACAGCTTTTTACATGCAATAAATACTGATTGCATGTATGTTCTTTATGATCTGGATTTTGACATGTGACAGCCCTATCTGAATTGTAGTTGCGTCCCTATTAACACAATGAAAGCCCGATCTTAAAGATCATGAGGTTTCTTCTGTGGAGGTTTTTTTGTTGCTGTTGTTCTCTCAGTGCCTGATCAGTTCCAGGTTTCCTAAGCTGTGTGTCTAATGTTCATTATGCACAACTTGTCCTTTCTTTCATGCCCCTCCCATGGGGAACGGGATATGCTGACTTTTGGTTTGTTGCTCAATTGCTGGATTTTATTGCATGTATCCAGTAGAAAGTAGAGTCAGGTTGTCTGAAGTCCTTGCATAGCTTAATTTTCTTGTCTTGACTCAGGCTATGAAAAAGCTGTATAGATTCACTGATGAGTTTTAACTTTGAATTAGCAATTGTCTTGCACTAGAGGAAGTTTTATCTGGCAGCTATAGACATGTAGTAGTACCACAGGGAGTCTTGCAGCTGAGGCAAGCTCTTGCATCTAATTTCATTTTCCATAGGATTTCAGTGGTTAAATCAGAGATTGGGTACAGTCTGCTCACTATATCTGTGCTGCAGGCAAGTATTGTCAAACGCAGCACTGTCTTGATTTCTTCTTGTAGTCAGTCTGTTTGAATGAAATATATGTTTTACCAAGGCATGGTATTTTGAATGGATGTAAAAATCTAGCTCAGGTCTTTGCCAGATCTTCTCCTCATTTAGCAATGAGAACTCCAGCTGGAGAGGAATCCAGTTCACAACCAAATTAGGACAGCCCTGGCTACGTTGAAAGCTGATGAGCTGCTCCCTTTCACCAAAGAAAATTGCGCAGAAAGTTCTTGGAGTGCTTTGTTGGCTCCTTGATGCAGAAGGGGAAGGTGCCCCCTCAACCCATCCATTTTTCTCAAGATTAATGAAAATTGATTGTGATGCTTCTCTCTCACCAGCCTGGAGAAGTCTTAGGAAGATTTATCCATCTGAGACTTCATAGTATCTTTAAAAGTGAATGTGATGAATGCCAAGAATGAAGGAGGCAGTTCTCCTGGAAACACAATGTTTAATCCTGGGGACTTGTCCTATATCCCTCTAAGCATACACACACCAGACTATCTTATAAAAGCACTATGTACAGGACATCGTGTTTGACCACTGTTTTATGTTTCCAGAGAGATGGTGAAAGGGTCATGATAATAACTGGACCCAACATGGGAGGAAAGAGCTCATATATAAAGCAAGTTGCGTTGATCACAGTCATGGCACAGATTGGTTCTTACGTTCCTGCAGAGGAGTCGACAATTGGTGTTGTGGATGGTATTTTTACCAGGTAATCTTTCAAAGCTTGCTATATGTTTATGAAAATATTATTGTGGCAGAACGTGTGTGTGTGTGTGTGTGTGTATCAAAATAAAATTTCATTTTTCATTTACAACTTAAAGATCTGTACTTGAAGTTTCCTTTTTCATTCTAAATATGTGCATTGATTGTTAGGTTTTGATTCTGGTTTTTCTGGTAAGCTGTAGTACTTGTTTTGAAATATTTGAATCTTGGAAAGGATAAGAATGTTGATCTCTCTGTCTTAATTAAGATTCAGATATCTGACTTCATCTGCCTGAATGGACATCTCAGCCAAATTTATTTTGCTGAGTGATAGCCAAATGATATTTCCCCTAAAATGAATGCTGCCACCTCTAAAATTCTGTGCAGCACAGTTGTATATACTCACAATGTTTGAAACTGAGAAGTTCAGGCTGCATGTATTCTATGTCTACTACCTATACTATTATCCTTGAACACACTTGACATGATGTCTTTTAAAGAATGAATAATGGCAGTTCATTTCACTAAGTCTCATTTTTAAGGTAGTGCTGAGTAATTTTTAAAGATTATCGCTACAGTCCAAACTTTTGTTTATAATCTAGTATTACCAAGGATTGTCCAGATGGTTTTGCCTCTTCTTTAATCTATTTTTTAATCAGCAAAAGTTCTATGTTACTGATGGTATTTGAGATGGATAATTGTTTGATTATAACCTCCACAGCAATCATGTATCTGTGGTAGAATTATCCTTCCTGTATTTCTAGCTTTGCGATGTCAGCGTGCATTTCAGAGTGAACTTGTAACAGAGCATCTGACATACTCCTCATCTGGGATTGCTTCATCGTATAAAGATGTTGTGTTCTTATGCCTCATTGTGTCATGACAGAAATGAATGAAATCATGCTTTGATGCACTTCAGTGATAAGCAGTTGAACAAATTAGAAAACAATTCGTATTATCTTTCAAAAATTAATTGGAGCTGAAAATTCAAAGTGGTTAACATTTTTCCCTTCCCTGTGTTGAAAGTAATTGACTGGTTGATTGGATGAGCGTTTCTCGAGAGGACATGGAGATATACAAGATCTGATTTACTTCACAGAAAAAAAAAATTACATTGCTAACAATTTGAAGATTATTTTTGTCTACCACTGTGTTTTTTAGGTGATGATAAGTGCACTTTAATTCTGTTCACACTGACTTAATTTCTAACCATACATGCATAAGTATGCTGCTCTTAAGATTAGTGTCTGTTTTCCTCTGCTTTTGACTGTCTTTGCAGCAGGATTATTACTGCAGAAAAATTAAGAAATGTGGCAGTCACTGGAGTGCCGTTTTCTTTTGTGCCGACTAGAAAGTGAACAAATTGGTTTCTGACCTCTACAGTGTGAAAACCTAGAAATTAATATATCTTAATCCAACTTGTTCCCCAGTGTATTGCTCTGATTCCACTTAGCTTTTATCTACATTTTAAGTGTTTGTCACATCTGTTGTGATAAGTTGGTGTGGTTGAAGTCAAAACTTATGCTGATAGATTTCAAGCCAAGCAGAGTTAGACTGTGTTACTTACTGGCTGTGAGGTGTCAGACCATTTAATTTGGAGCTCGATCAGATTCTAACACAGGGTATTGATTCCACACAGACACACACACCCCCACACACAAATTAGCTTTGGAAGCTCAGCTGGATTGCTCAGAGAAGTTATGGATGACCCGTCCCTGGAAGTGTTCAGGGCCAGCTTGTATGGGGTTCTGAGCAACCTGGTCTAGTGAAAGGTGTCCCTGCTCATGGGGTTGGAACTGGATGATCTTTAAGGTCCCTTCCAACCAAAACCATTCTGTTATTCTTTATTTAATGTGAAATGTGTCAAACACCAGATGAATATTCTAAAGAGTTAGTTAATTCTTGATGTTGCACTGGCAATTAAGAGTAAACTAATTGGATCAATATTAATCAAGAAGAAACTGAAGAAACAATATTCACACAGAAATAGCCATGCATTAGTTAGAAGTTTCACAGGAAGCAAAACCCACTGAATTTATGTATTGAATTCTTCAGAAATCCAGAATGGTCACTTCAATTTGTACAAGATTATCAGTGGAACTGCTTGTCTGTGCATCTGTTTAAACTTCGGCCTTCTGTGTAGTGTAATTTGAGGAAATAAATTGTACTGTTGGGACAGGCATTAGCCATTTTTGAAGTACTTACAGGATATTAGATCTTGACCCAGTTGTAGCTTTGCTTCCACTGCAAATATTTAGGAGAATTCTTGCATCATGATTTGGCTTCAGCCTGTGGAGTATGGGGCTTTCCTTGCTCTACATATCCAAGTAATGACACCCGTGCTCCTCAAATAGGCAAGTTGTCAGATTGTCAGTAGTCACAACGTGCTCTTTACTGCCCAGTCTGGTCTTTGCCTAATTCCTGCTTCATTTTCACCTTTTCCAAATCATGAACTTCACTTTCTCCAACCAGGTTCTGCAACTCAGAGGCTCAAGGTGACTGTCCAGGAAATAGGCACCTCTGTTTTGGTGGGGGGTTTTTGTTTACTTGGTTGTTTTATGGGGATTTAGGTTTTTTTCAGGGTTCTAGGAAAGGTTTTGAAGTATGTAAGTCTGTCAGGCAGGTTACTGTGGTGCCATAGTCAGGTTACTTCTTAGCTCTAGTTAGTTACCTTTGTAATAATTTTTAATGCCAGGCTGGAGAATAGAAGCAATAAATTCAGCTGCCACATGGTATGTCCCACATTATTTCTTTAATGCTCTGTCTGGCTGAACATACATTTGTAAAGCCTCAGCTTTTGCCAAGAACTTTCCTCTGGTAGGGAATGAGCTTGAAGAGATCAGAGATTTTTGTCTTGACTTGCCCCCAGTTTTGCATTTTTGTTTTGTTATCTTCCGTGTTTTGTTTTTTTAGGGGTTGTTTTTGTGTTGTTTTTAATAGGATAACAGCTATGCAGAACCTCCCTTCTGCACTGCCACCACAGGTCACAAGTCTCTTGCTGGAGAAAGAGATTGATTTTTTGTTGTAGAAAGCATTGGTATATTTTTAATCTCTTAAAAACATTCCATGGGAAGATGGCAGTTTCCAAGTTATTTTCATCACTGCCATGGTGTGTTGTTTTCTAGATGCTGCTATTAGCATCGCACCCCTGCTGCGAGGGATGCTTTACAGGCTGACTCTGAGAGGAGTTCTGTGTATCAGGAGCACCAACAGTTCTCCTGCTTGTTAAATTTTTTTGAGTATAGTGCTTTATACTACAGTCCCCTTTTTGTTTGTAGACTGCATCTTCAAAGCATGAATTTATATAGGTTTAAGAGATCAACATTCATCTAGGATTTGTATCTTGTCTTCTAAGTAGGGTTTCCATGGAAATTGAAGGGTTGCTACTATGGTTATTCCTTTGGATATATTTAGTATTTATGTATTATAGCTTCTCTAAATTGACTTTAAATACGGCATTATATTAAACATTTTTAAATACGCTAAAGGAACTGTATTGCTTACAGGTACAGCAAAAATAGGAATGATTCATCTTTGTTACTGGCTGTATAGACACAATACAGTGCCAAGCCTAGTGCAAACATTTCAGAGTAGTGTGATAACTTCATCCTAAAGAGGGGCAAAGGGAGAGAATTTTCCATTGCATAAGTTCCCTGAACCCAGATGTGCTGTTACAAGTCTTTAAATTGAAAACCTGGGGGTTTTCAATTTCTGCATGTTTCTGTGGATTCCCCAAGACTCACCATTTCTTGTGTAATAACAGCTTTGCTATTTCCTTTCCTATGCTTTGTTCCTAATCCTGGGAAGAGGGTGCTAGGAGTTGTGAAATAAGTAAAAAGTTCTAATTATTGTTAGGTGGATCCGGCTTCATGACATCAAACTAAAAAGACATTAAATAATTCTCCGTATTTCTGTATTTTTATTTAAAGCTCTTTTTAGAATAGATTTCTCTATTGTATTAATTGTTTGTGTAGATTTCTCTCTTGAAATTCCATATTTACATTATTTTTTATGAGTCAATGTATGTATAAACCATTTTTATACAAAAATGTTACTGCTTGCCAGACCATCTTCTATGCCATTATTTAAGGGCTGTCTGTGTAATGTGGATGGAGTATGCAAGTATGCAATATTTTGAGTATGTTTTTCTGGTTGATATTTTCCTTTTTTTTTTTTTCCCCTTTTTTCCCTTCTTCAATAAGGGATAATGTTTTCATGCAACTTTAGTTAAAGTATTTAACTTAATCTGTACCATTGTGTTTAAGAATCTTAGAAGAGTTGTGGAAAGATCAGCACCCAATCAACATCAGCTGTTAATGGCATTTGAGTACTTAATTCTCTGATGTTTGAAAATTCCAATCCAGGTTTCTCCTTGCTGTAGATGAGTTCAATTTTTGCTTTAAATTAACCTTCAATTTCTGTTAGTTCTTCTAATACAGTTACTCAGACGTGGAAATTAATAAATTCTTTTTCTCTGTGTGTGTGTATAGACAGACAAAGCAAGCGTGGACACGCACATATGGAGGAACTAATGAAAGACATTCTCTTGACCTAATCATGTGTTCAGAAGAGCTGATGTTTATCTGCTCGAGAAATCTGACCTTTAAAGAGGTCCCACTTAAAGTCAATTATTGGTAAAATTTCTTACGGATAGAAAACTTCAGCTTCCTTCCTGTAGGTCACCAGTAGTTTTTCATGAGGTCAGTTTTCAAAATGGAGATAGAGAAGACTGTAACAGTTTGAAGATAAAGTATGTTCAAATAAACAAGCTAATTATTAGTTCAAATTACTGAATTCTTTGTATTCAAGATTTTAAGAATCAATTTATTGAAATGATAAACTACCATTAGAAAGAATTTCGTGAAGGAGCCCATTCCTAGCAGCTTTAGGTGATGAAATGACAAAGAAGCATTTGCTTCCTACAGCACTTACCCTGCCTTACTTTCTCCTCTTGTGTTGCAATGAAAGCTCTTCCACTTATTTCAGTGACCAAACATAAGTATGCCCATTCACACTATGGTGAAATACATCTTCCAGTGAGGTTTTATACCATCAGCCAAGTTGGGCATGCAGTAATACTGTACAGCTTCAGTTGTCTGAACTAATACGATGTACTGTGCTTCAACTGCATTTGGAGACTGCCTCTTGCAGGTTATGTGCCACATGCTTAAAGGTTAAAGGAATAAATAGAAGCACCAGTAAGATGCATGTAGATTATCCTCTCATGCACTTTATCTCTCTCAAAAGAGTTATCTTGCTGTTTACAGATTCTCAGCATGTCTTTAATCCTCATGATGGCAAAGAAATAGAGTTTGAATTGTTGAAGAAGGTATATTAAGAAAACAGAGGTGGAGGAGGTTAGCAATACAGCTTAATGGGAGGTAGTGGCAAGTTGCAAGTTCCCTCAGTAAGGAGCAGTTTAATTCTTTTACTTTATGCTGAACATGCAGTTGCCTGCACTTCACGACAGTTGTCTCGGTACAGTCTCTGTGCATCACATGGTCTGTATTTAGGTGTACATAACTTTGTCCTACATTTTATCCTGGTAACAGATGATTTAAATGTATTTTTAACACAGAGGGCACTCCTCATTGCAGAGTCTATAGTTAGGAGATAGTCGGTTCAAATTCCACTGTATACCTGAAAATGTTGTGAAAAAAAGATGGTGGTTGCTCACCTTGGCTGGAGAGGAATGGTTTTGCTCTTCTAGGCTGTATTACATGTCCATGTACAGGGTCTTTCAGTCGACGTGGCCACAAGTGCAACCCTGAATTTATCTGTTCTGGGTGCAAGTTACATAGGCAAGAATATGCTAAAACAGCTGTCTGTCTTCTGTGTGTAATGATGTTGAACATGTGTAATAGTTGCTTATTCAGATAAAACCACAGAATCACAGAATGTTAGGGGGTTGGAAGACACCTCCAAAGATCATCAAGTCCAACCTCCCTGCCAGAGCAGGACAAAACTAGAGCAGATCATGCAGAAATGCATCCAGACAGGTCTTGAAATTCAAGTCTCCAGAGAAGGAGACTCCACAACCTCTCTGGGGAGTCTTTTCCAGTGCTCTACAACTCTTACAGTAAAGTTCTTTCTCATGTTGAGGTGGAACTTCCTGTACTTGAGCTTGAATCCATTGCCCCTCATCCTATTACAAGGCACAAGTGAAAAGAGGTTGTCCCTGCCTTCTTGACACCCAGCCCTCATGTATTTATAGACATTAATTAGATTCCCTCTCAGTCTTCTCCTCTCCAGACTAGAAAGCCCCAGGTCTCTCAGCCTTTCCTCATAAGGCAGGTTTTGCAGCATCTTAATCATCCTCATAGCTCTCTGTTGGACTCTCTGAAGTAGATCTCTATCCCTCTTGAACTGGGGAGCCCAGAACTGGATGTAATACTTCAGGTGAAGTCTCATTAGCGCAGAGTAGAGAGGGAGGGGAACCTCCCTCAGTCTGCTGGACATACTCTTCTTAATGCACCCCAGGAGATTTTTATTATTCCTATAGATCAGGAAAGGGGAAGCAGCCATCTACAACTCTTTTTTTCTTTTCTTTGCATGATGTTGAAATGTGTTGAACTAGTGGGCCACCACAGAAGTTTGAAAAGGTCTGTTTGCCCCATGGCAAGGAGTTGTCCCATATTGCCTTGAAAGAAATGCATTTGGTTTTTTTTCATGTTAATTTTACTGTTTGCCACTCACTTTTCATCTTAACAGACAGAATTATTCTTTCTGTTGTGAGTACAGTCTCACTGATTTCACTGAAGTTTCTCCATTGAGGAGAGTTTAATAGGACAGGCTTTGTCAGCAGTGATTTAGGAAGTGATGGAGCTTTTTACCCGCTTTTTGCACTGGGAGATATGCAGCCTTGTAGGTGTCTGTTTCAGAATTAATCCACAGAGGCTGTAGCAACATTACACAGTTGTGTTTTAGGTCATTTTAATCACATTCTGCCATGATCCCATTCTTTGCATTTGCCCTCTCTAGCCACTAGTACTAGTGCAACCACCATGAGCCAGTTCAGGAGCTGAACCCAGCTGAAAATACAGCTTTACCAGCTGAAAATACAGTTTTATGTGCAGTTTTCAGCTGTGTTGGCTCCCAGACAAGCTCACTGAAGAATTGCATGGGTGCCAATATATCTAAAAGGCTTATCAGATTCTGGAGTATGCTGCTCTTCATCAGGGAACTGACCTACCTGAAGGCTTGTGGAAATCTCTCAGTCTTGGTGCAGTGCTATTTCATCTATGGTCTGATATTTCTCTCTGTTTCCTGGATGGAACAGTCTTGTACTTGTAGCTGTGGTCTGAGACAGTAAAAATCCTTACTGAATTAGGAAAAATATTCTCCAGAATTTGTTGCTTTTTTGGCCCTTCCAGCAAGGGAGAGAATGAAACACAAGGAAATGTATCTTTATAAATTGCATGGTTGTCATACAGTGTGTATTGGAAGACATCTGGGAAAATGAAGGCTATTCAGATGGATTAAGAAAAAGGTAAAGCTGAAAATCAACTGAAAACTAGTGTTTATGTACATAACTGACACCAAAGACAAAAACCAACAATGGGACTGTTTTTAGAATAAAGATTTTACACTAGTTATTTTACTGTTTCAGTAGCACTTCAATTAAGATTTGGGATTTGTGATCTGTTATTCCAAACCGAGCGCAAGATGTGCTGTGTATTTCTTGTTTGCTTGGGTTTTTAATACTTGAAGAAAACTGGTATGCTGGTAAGCAGCCTGCATTCCTGTAAAGACACTTTGGCTTTTAGGGACAGATTCAAAGCGATCGTTGTTGTGGAGCAGGAATAAGTTTTGCTTCTATACCAAACTGTTCATAAACTTGTTCCTTTCTGATTGCTTCACAGAACTTAAGATGGCATTGTTAATAAATCTCACCTACTGCCTAACTGTATTTAAAGCCAAAAGCAAACTCTTTCTGCAGTGTTTGTTGTTCTGCCTGTCATGGGCCAAAGGAAGCTACTGTATGACCCGAGACTTCTTTGTGCCTTAAAATTTATGTGAGCTTATTACTGGAGGCCAAACACCACTAATAAATTTGTGCTGCATGTGTAGCACAGCAGTTCATCTCCTCTGACAACATGACCATGAATAATTTATAGACGTAGTTATCCTGAAATTTGCTGGGGTCATTAGCATTTTAATGAAAAAGATACAGCTGTTGTACTAAATCTTCACTTTTTTTTTTTTATTTTTTTCTCCCCTCTTCTCCCTCAGTTGAGCTTTTCCATCTGCACTCTGGAAGCAGCTGACAGCGTGCGGTAATGTGCTGACTGGCACTATGGGCAGGCGGTACCCGGGGGCTCACTATCGGCCAAGCAGCTCATGTATGTATGCAATGGGTCTTAATTTACTTCTTGCTTTACTGCTTTTGAAGGCTGCTAAGTTTCTACATTTTGAAATAGTAATTTGTAAAGAATGCTGACGTATTCTAATCGCTGTGTGTACCCCACTGGTGAGTATGCTGATAGATCTTTTCAACTGCAAAGGTGTTTTCTGGAGTTGTGAAAAGCAGCTTATGGTGTGACTTGACCAAGTCTACGCGGCGTGCTGTGTTTTGTGTTCAAGGTTTCCTGCTTCATTTATTATAGGGTTCAAAAGTTTAGCTGCTATTTGTCTTCATCTCTATCCCAAGTTTGTAGTACCAGAAAACTTAACATTTAACACACTACTTGAGCTTATCCTAAAATATTACTGTGCACTATAGCTTTAATTGCTTACAACTGCAACTAATGTCTCCAGTTCAGATTATTTATATGCTTGAGTTCAATATTATTCCCATTGTTTTTTCCTCTTAATTGTATCCCATTGGATTACATTACATTATCCCTTACTGAAGGTTGTCTTCTGTAAAAGTGCAAAGATAACTCCTAAAAACGTATCTCCTGCACCTTCCATTGAGTAAGCGTGCTAGTGCAGATGGCAGCCACCACACTGCAGTGGTTCCACAGTGTAGGCTGTGTGAAGTGAGCTGACGTGACCTTCCCTGAAGGCTGCTACTGGTCCTCATGCACTTTCTGTTGATCCCTCAGGCTGCTGAGGTGAAGCTGTGGTAGGTGAACATTTGTGTTCATTCTTCTTTTTGCTGTAAGCAGAAGAACATGATCCCATGTGGCTTTTCTTGGCATCAAAGCCATCTTAAAAAGCTCTCACTTAATTACCATTCTTTCTGTTCGTTTAAAGACTTCTTTAAAAGGCTCTGTCACTTCAGGCATCCAGCTCCACACATGATTGTGTTGGCTGATGAAAGTAGCAAACTGCAGTGAGAACTTACAGCCTGGCAGACCAGGGCCACCATCAGACATGAGGAGCTGCATAGCGAGGTCCTGTATTCAGAAGTTGACTTTGTGGGGTTTTCTTTAACCCGAAAGTTAAATCCAAGGGAGTAGAAAGCCCTTTTACTCTGTGCTGCAGACTGCTTATAGATGTCATGAAGGTATGTGCTAAAATAGTGCGTTAGAGACAACTTAAGTACTACTTTTCCAGGGAGTTTGTTTTGGGTCTTAATGTGAGGATATTGTTTATACTAGAATGGGGGAACTAAAACGGTTGTTACAGTTTTGACAGATCTCTGGTGGTCAGGTGCTGGAGTACAGAATTGAATGGATCTGTTTGAATCACTTGACAGTAGCCTTTAAGCCTGTCCTCTCGGTGCACTGTAGGACATGATCTCCACGTCTCTTGCCTAGGCTTGAAGCTCGCAGCTTTAGAGTGACCTGGTGTAGAGGCAAGTAATCAAGTCTTTCCCGTTCCCACTTAGAGAGAAGAAGTAATGGGCATTAAATTCTTACCAGAAGAGCCTGGGATGTTTTTCCTGTTGTCTGGTTGAGCAGTTGCAGACAGTGAAGAAGTGGAATTGTTTGCTTGGGGAAAGACTGGGATTCCCATCATCTGCCAGGGCCAAAGCTTGTGTTGGAATCAGTTGGCACCAGAGCTCCCTCTGTTTGAGGACAGAGATATCAAACCATCTACTTCATGATTTCTCTATGCTTTTAAGACAAATTTTCCCTTTCCATAATCTATGGGGGTTTCTAAGCCAGGAAACTTGCTTTATTTTTTGGTTTTGTTACTCCATGATTTGTGCAACTTCCTGGTGCCTAAAATAATAAGTGCTTTGGACATCCAGGAATAATAATAGTATTGAAATTGCCCAGTCTTTGGGAAATGCGGATCATAATGAAATCTCTGATAGCAGATTAGATCTCGGTGAAAGTGCTGGTAGAATACATACTTTTGCTTTTGTTTTCTGTGCATAAATAATGAGCAATTGCATTATCTCAGCTATTGTATTTCACATTCACAGTTGTTGCAATCTCAATATTGTACCATTAAGGACTTGGTGCAGCCTTAAGCCTTAGTCCCTGACTTTTTTTTTCTGTCTCTACATATATATATATATATATATACACACACACACACACATATACAGACCTAAATGAAGTGTGTGAAGGGAAGAATTAGGTCTGTGTGCAGTATGCCAAACTTATTGCCGTTGTGATGGTGAGATAATATTTCATCTCTTTATGACATTGGCTGTTTTGTTGAATGATTCCATAAATATAATGAATACAATAATACAGCGTTTTAGGAGAACAGCAAAAGGTTTTATATCCAAGGAAACACATAAGCTGTTTTCAATCTAAATTACTATTAGAAGCCCAGTGCTAGGGCATGCATTTGAAATACAGGTGCTGAAGATACAGGAAACAGCAAGGTGTTTAAAATGTAAAATTGAAAGCTGTGAATTTAACAGGCCTGTGCTAGTTTAGACTTTCTACAAGTGTAATTAAAGAGCAGTTATCTCCCTTGATTACTGACAATAATCCAAACAGTCTTAAGCATATCCCTGGCTGTGTCTAGCTCTGCTTCAGCAGCAAACTTCCTCGTGTGCTGTTTTGGTGTGGGTTTTATTTTTCCTTTTCCGTGCTTTTCTTGTGAAAATACAGACTAAGGGTGTACAGTCACCAGCTATGGAGAAGTTAGATTTTGTTAAACAGATTCTTGCATGAGTTTCTTCTGAGCTTCCTTTATAGTTGGTTGGGTTTTTTTCCTAACAGCTGCTCATAAACTCTGCTTTTCTTCATCAGCTGCAGCAGCTCTACTGAAAGCATGGTGTCTTTTGTGTTCTTGAGGTAGCCTCCAATTTTCTTTCATAGAACGAAAACTTTTTCTGTGCACAGAGTGAAAGGAGTTTGTATGTATGGAAAAAACTTCTTAATGGGTTGTCCATGCATATCCTGTCACTAGCATAATAAGCTATTTATTTTAGTTTGTTGTAGTGTTTTGCACAATACTGAAATCCGGGCAGTGTGTTTTGGAGAAAATGGAATTGGTTCCTGTGCCATTCTGCTGGCATTACATGCTCAGGAAGGATTTGGATGACAATAATAAAAAAGTCACAATTTTGTGAGAGTTCTTTTTAAAAAAAAAAAAAGAAAAAAAAAAAGAAAAAAAAGTTCTCTTTTTCAGAAGGCATTGGAAGTGAGGAAATGCAGGAATTTGTGGGTGGTAGTTTTAGGGACTTGCTGACCTTTGGAGCATGCCATGGCAGAGGTGCAGTCCTCTGGTGGCATGGGACCCACTTGCATCTGGAGCTCCACAACCAGCCCTCGCTGCCCCCAAAAGATGATGCCATATCTCTCACCCTTAAGCCATCCTCTTGATTTGTGGCAGGCAGAGGTGGACTTTTATTTTGTTTTGAACTGTTAGGACCTATCTCTTACGTGAAAGTTACACAGACTAGGGTCCATAGGGAATGACTTATTGATATCATGCTGCCAATACAGTTATTAGAAGTGACTGGAGTTTTATTTCAGGAACTTCTGATGGAGGGTATTTGTTTGTTTGTTTGTATTGTTGGTTTTGGTTTGTTTGGGGTTTTTCTTATACCCCTCATCCCCCTTGCGGCGCCCTCCGCCCCGCCCCCCCACCCCCACCCA
>WUAM01000133.1:5334279-5346968 GCA_024336885.1 Actenoides hombroni
CCCAGCCCTCATGTATTTATAGACATTAATTAGATCCCCTCTCAGTCTTCTCCTCTCCAGACTAAAAAGCCCCAGGTGTCTCAGCCTTTCACCAGAGTGCCAAAATCTTCAGGCAGCTGATCCTTACGTATCTGTTTGACATGACAAAGTTGCAGAGCTGTACACATTAGGCCCTCTGACTTTAAGCTGTTGCCATCATGCACTAACCACTGATTGAGCAGAAGCTGTGTCCTGCTAAGGTACTTGTATGCCTTCCTGGCATGCCTGTGGTCTGCTTGCATTCAGGTTCAGCCTCTACTTGTTGAAGGTGTCTTTCAAGGCAGTATTCAGACCCCAGTGCAGAGACCTACCTCTTTGCCCTTCATACTCAGGAAACTGCTTTTGTATTTTGTGATCTTTGGGTCTATAAGGAAAGAGAGGAGGCAGAGAGAAAGAAAGGATGTTTTCTGCAGTGGTTGAAAACTGCCAACCTCATATAACACTGAAATAATGAGCGAATTTCATCCCCCTTGCCACTGGCCTTAGCTGGATCATTTGATTTCCAGTCCAGCAGCCAAGATTCAGTTCCAGCTATGTACCTTGCCAAGGAGTGGTGATCCTGAGTTGATCAGCAGGTTCAGTAAAGGGAAGGAATTCTAGTAGCTACAAGGGGCAACAGTTGTACGAAGATCACCTCCTGCTATTGAAAGTTGCATTTGAAGACCTTCCCACGTGAGTATCAGCTATGTCTCCATAGCTGTTCCATTTGGTGGCACGGTTCAGGTGACCCTACTCAACCCCTCACCTGCATGGTCTTCCTAGACGTTTTGCTAGACTCTAAGAACAGGCTGTATCTACCCTTGAAAAGGCATCACAGCTGCATCTGTTACTCAGTTTGCCATAGGAGTGTCAGTGAGCGAAGTACTGCCAATCAGTCCCAGACCAGCACATCACTCCAGCCTGGCATTTTTATCTCAGGTGAGCCTTTCTTGTGACAGAGTGGCACTCTGTCTTAGAAACACCCTGGTAGTGCCCACCAGATAATTCTTCTTTCTTTTTTTTAAGAAGCAGAATATGTGCAAGGAAAGCAAGCTCCTCCTGTCTTCTCAGTTCTTTGGACAAGGTGAACATGGCACAAGTCAGTCAACTTACACACTCCAGTTTAAAGAAGAAATGGCATTATTAGTACAAATGCCTGGCTTAACATGGTGATACTGATTAGTTTAAATCTCTTTTTGTCAGTAGGGAGCTGCTTTATAGGCCAAGACATTTCATCACAGGGTCCCTCTAAGTGGGTAACGCAATGCTTTGTGCAGTTCTCCCAGCTGATGGCTCTACTTCCCTTGCTGCCTGTCAATGCTTGCTCTGCTATTGCTCAGGTAGTATCTTCAGCCAATCCTGACATCCACAGAGCCAAGATGTGGCCCATTCCACTTAAATTTGTGTGAGCTGCACACTCCTGTGGGGAGAGATAATTCAGTGCTTGCTTGACTGATGTGACTGACACTCCTTACATCCATCATCCTGCAAGCAGAAAGGCCTATGTCAGTCACATGCAATTGGATCCACAGGGATGGAAGAAGAAGGGACATTTATGTATCCCAAAGTCACATTTTAGATATTGATAAAATCCACTCCCAGTCTTCTCCAGGCTAAATAGCCCCACGTTTCTCAGCCTTTCCTCTTAAGAGAGATGTTCCAGTCCCTTAATCATCCTCATAGCCTCCGTTGGACTCTCTCTAGTATTTCCCTGTCCCTCTTAAACTGGGGAGACCAAAAATGGACACAATACTCCAGATGTGGTCTCACTAGTGCAGAGTAGAGGGGGAGGAGAACCTCCCTCGACCACTCTTCTTTATGCCCCCCAGGATACCATTGGCCTTCCTGGCCCCAAGGGCACATTGCTGTTCCATGGAGAACTTACTGTCCACCAGGACTCCAAGGTCCTTCTCCACAGAGCTGCTCTGCAGCAGTTCAACCCCTGATCTGCACTGGTGCAAGGCGTTATTCCTCCCCAGGTGTAGGACTCTGCACTTGCCCTTGCTGAACTTCATCAGGTTCCCCTTTGCCCAGCTCTCCAGTCTGCCCAGGTCTCACTGGATGGCAGCACAGCCTTGCGGTGTATTGGCCACTCCTCCCAGATTTTTATCATCAGCAAACTTGCTATCCCTTTATCCAGGTCTTTTTCACTGAAAATACAACCTGGCATCAGCTTCTGACTGTCATGTTGCTTCTCCTGTGTAAAAGTAGTACAAGTTTATTCCACCTGCAAGTGGCAAAGGCAGAACTGTGAGTAGGTGTAGTAGATACAAGGGACCTTTTGGATCACCTGAAGTTGTTTTAAGGTCGCTAATGCTTACCTTGTTTTGGCAAGGTCTAGAAGATAAGAAACGATAATCTGGAAAGAAACGCTGTTGAAGTTTAGAAGACAGTTTAGACCTGAAGGGTTTCTTGAAAATAATCTAAAAATTCAAGGAAACTCAGCCCTTATTAATTCTCATTTCTTTAAAGGCTGTACATCAAACATGCCATAATGCTTTCTTCTGTATGTTTTATTCAAAATGTTTGATTGATCACTAAATGGTGGAATTTACTTACAAAAAGGTCAGGTCTTACAATAGCTATGTTACCTTCCTGAATACTTTAACAGCTCCTTAATTCTGACAACTTGACAACCTTGTCTTTCTGTTTTTTCAACAGTGTGTGGAGCTGAAAGAAACTAGTAGACAAACCGCGCTATTTTGTAGCTAGACAAACATTTTTGATTTTATTTTTTTAAGCTGCATATAATGTACATATTTATGGCATCATTACAAATTTTAAAATGATGAAAAATTGTGATGGAAAGCAAATATTGTATTAATACCTGCAAACATCAGGGCAATCAGTTTTTGATGTTTGTGGAGTTTGGTTATTTTTGCCCCCTTGGAATGTCACCATCACTAAAATTTAAAAGATATTTAAAATTCCATGATTTACTTGAACATCTTAAAATATTCCAAGCCTTCTTAAGAGTACATTTTAGAAGACACCTTAAGAATATCAGAAAGTATGGGATAGATGGTATGTGAAGCAGGAAAAAGAGAGTGTTTCTATCAGAATGGAAATTGAGTGGAAGATGTTTTCCAAGTGCTTTTAATGATAAATTGAAATATGAAGCCTTAAGAATAAAATAGAATAGTGCTCGTAAATATTAATGGAAATTAATATTCCATTGATCTAACTGCTGGTGGCAAAAAACTTTCCAGCTTTTTGTAACTAGGCAAATAATGTTGCACTTAAATTTCATTCCAGGTTTACCAGCTGCTCAGTAGAAGGGAGCTAGCTGCACAGGAGCAGGACAGACAGGGAAAAAAAAATGTATTGGAATAAATAAGCGACAAAGCTCCATTATTTCGGAGCCTCACTGCAGAAACAGTGCTATTGACACAGAAATATGTGAACTAAGGTTGCAAAAGAGAGCAGTTTATAACCAGAATGCAGTTCTTTGCTACTTAACACCTGCTTGGTTCACGGATAATCTATATTTGTGAAAAGACTGCCCAGGAGCAAACTTGCTTGGGAACAGTTTAGAAGCATCTTCATTAGAAGTCTCTTCCTGCACAGTGATTTCACCAAACACCATACAGAAACAGACATCGTCCATCCAAAGCTACTCTGTGTATTTAACCTTGACTGCTGACAGGGCAGCAGTGTTTTAAAATGATTACTAGTGTGCAGGAAAGACTTTTGCAGAGCTTTTATGTCTGCAGTGGGGCTGTTGCATCTTGCTGTTAGTCCTGTGTTCTGTGAGTGGATGGATTGCAGTGGTATTGCTTTGGCACCTCGAGGGGATCTACGTTGATGTTGTTTTGTAATAAATATTAACCAAAACGTACTATACTTGGAATGATACATGAGAGATTACATAATTCATTTATTTTTTTATTATTATTTTTTTTAAATCTACAGAAAATCTTTCCCTGAAGTTACTGTATCATTGACATTTCAGGGTTTTTGTGCCTTTTTCAGAATTCTTGTGTTGAGCACAACCTTCAAAATCAGTTTAGATCATTGGGCTGGATGGGCATAGGTTTTGTGCATTAGCAATACTAAGTTCTTGTCTTTTACGACAAGCTCTTCAGTGTTTTCCCAGAATAGCATATAGCCTCTTGTTTTTTATATCACATGTGAACTTTGTTCTTAACTCAAAAGACCGGTTACCAAACTAAAAAATTCCTTGCTTCCATTTATTGCTTTATTAAGCTTTATTGATTTATTCAAGGCTTACAGGATAGGATTATGAAGATTAGTCTTCCCGTCTGTCCTAGAAATATCAGTTAAATCACAAAACCTGGCATGAAGATTCAGCTAGTCAGCTTCTTCATACCTTCATCATAAAAATCTAGGCTATGAAATTCTAGCCTTGAGGTGACAGCAGTGTTTGGCAGGGCAGTCTGCAGGTGTCCTATGTAATACAGAAATCACTAGGAGTTTGAGTGCTGAACAGAAACTCTGGAGGAGTTTATCTTAGCAGAGCAATTTGTCTGTACATCACCTGTTTTTTCCCATAACTTTGGTTGATGACTTGTTAGGTTGGGTTGGGTTTTTTTAGTTATTTATACAAGAAAATAAATATTTACCTTTAAGTCATTTAGATTTTCCTTTGGAAAAAACACCCTAGATTCTCACTATTTGCCTGTGCTGTTAAGACTCTGAAAGATTAGAGGGCAGAAAATTTGAAAGCAAAGGTACTTTTTCACATCTTTTGTTTATTTTATATATGTATATAGTAATGCTTGCTGGTTTTGCTATACACATTAATTTATGTATTGTGCTGAAAAGTAGGCAACTGTTCATACACAGCATTCCTAAGCGATTGGCAAGTCCACGTGAGAATTTTAGGTACTGATATACTAAACACGTATTTTTTGTATTGCTCTGGAACACAACGACAGTCAAACAAACAGAACTTGTTGGTTGTCAAGAACCCAAAAGTAATTTTCAGAAATGTTACTTCTTTATGTCACAGCAATTTGTTTCGTTTTATTCTTCCTTAATTGTATTTGTGTCGATTGCCAGAATAACCCAAATTACTTAAGCCTTTCATTTATGCTTACAGTCACATAATTACACCTCTGGGGCAAACTAATGCCAGCTTTCAGGGGAAAAAGGGTGATGTATTAAATTCATTGCACCTATTTTTTTTATCAAGTGTTCCTTTTGAAAAAGAGGAGAATAAGTAAAAGTTGTAGTTAATGTGGTTAAATTGACAATTATTTTATTCTGTTTTTCTGGAAAAGTTATGTCTTGGAAGTATCACAGCACATTTGAACTGTAACTATTTCTGACAGCATTCTGTAGCTCTGTAGAAATAAATTAAACTATGCTGTGTATATATTTGTAGCTAATTTAGTTTCATGTCTTTGCTCATTTCATACTAACATGCATCTACGGTGTTAGGATTATATCTCATACACTTATTTAACAAAACAGTCTTTTGTTTATATACGTGGCATTTGATAAAATCTATAAATACAAATGGATGGGTGTTGTTTGTTTTGTTTTGTTTTTTCAGGGGTTTAAATCAGATTTTAAAATTCATTTAACTCTAAAAGACATTTATATATGCCATGAGATGTATAAAACAATTTCTGCTTCATATTGCAGTATTCATGAAAGGGATTGAAAAGCTTTCACCACTGGGGGAGGCGGGAGGGAGAAAATTTGCCTGTGGAGCTGAAGAGCTATTTTACAGCACAGTTGAAACTCTTCCGTTAAATGGTGGTATTTACCTTTCTAAAACTCTTCCATGCTATGATTTAACCTACTCACAGTTTGAATTGGATTTTCCATAGCGTCCACAGGTTTAAAGGGGAAAAGTTCACTTGCGCTGAATGCTTCAGCTATTGTCCCTAGTCTGTTGCTATAGTTTCTGCTTTTTAATCCTCCTTGGCCTCAATCCTTCAGCTACATATGCACATTAACTTAATTACCTTGAGTTCCCTTGCTGGAATCCAGGAGTAGTAAGTGTAAACCTGTGCATATTTTAGGTTTGGGTTTTTCCTTGTCTTCATTTTTTTTTCAGCTTCTTCAGGCTGATATTGATGGCTTGCAAATAAACAAAATAACCCTACTTTGAGTATCTACGCTTATAATTCATCCTTCAGCAAAATGGTTGTATTCTTTATTTGTTTTTTTTTTCTCTTGACCATCAAGAAGATTTATACAGTGTTAATGGTTTTCTGCAGAGAGATTTGGGTAAAAACATGTGTCTGTGGCTTAATGGAGCCCTCAAAAACTTCTTCCTCTAGTACTGGCCTTCTGGTATGTGTTGCTTGTGCTATCAGACCACTCAGAAGGAGAAGCTGCAATAGAAACCTCAGTTTGATAACTCTGTGCAGGAACAAATTGTACCTTTCTTGCTGAGGGCAAGAAAAAGAAATGCTTAGTTCTTTGTTAAAATAAATGTAAAAGCTGAGAGACCTGTGGAAAGCAATCCACTGATACGTTAGGTGTAAAAGCCTTTGCATGTTCGAACACAGAGTTTACAGTACTGTTCTCTTGCTGCTAGACACCCTGCTCCACCAAGAGCTCAGCCCTCACACCCTGGCAGCCAGCTGCTGTACGTTGTCAGTATTGTGGGATGGGAAAAGTGGAACTTAGACTCAAGCAAGTCCTGCTTTAAAATACAGTGGAAAATATTAGAATTAACCAGAAATCTGCTGGATTATTTTAACACTGAGTGATATCTTTTTTCTAGGTGACATAACAAGGATTTGTAAAGAATTCTTATGTTAATGAGGGTATCACTGAATTTCAGAAAAGAACTTTCTCGGGAGTTCACTGGGTAATGTGACATAAGAATTTGTAAGAACAACTGAATTCCTGTAGCATTATAAAAACATTATGAATAAGAGGATATTGATAACTTCTTGTCACTGAGTGCCTGTATTGACTAGACCAGTATTGCATCTTCTGAACTCAGACCTACCTGTTTTGTCAGTGGAGGTGAAGCTTTTAAAATATAGAATGTTCACCACAAGCCGTGGATGTTTTTCTTTCCTCTGGCTTTCAGCAAGAAATCAATGCAGTTCACATCTTGAAAGCTAATCCTGTTAGATACATTTCTTTTAATATACTGGGGTGCTCATGTGTGCAGCATACCTCTGTTGATCAGGTTTATATAGTAATGAGGATTAAGTGATCACTACTTCTGGCTATTTCAATTACCTAGTGATATGGAAAAGCAGAAAAAGAAAAAAAAGGAGGGGCTAAAAAGCACTGTGAAACTTGATTATTAAAATTACTTTGAGCTTGGTTTTGTTTTGTTTTTTTTTTCCACAGGGTATATCAAAGTATTTATCCCTAGTGATCTTAGGTTTTACTAGTTTCATTAATTTCTCAGTGACTGAGAATATCATATGTGTACAATAATTTACAAATTAAAAATGTATTTTACATTAAATGCATAATGCATTCTGTCAGGCCTTGCAACAACTCTTTTTCTAAATTGGGTAACATACCATCCATATTTCTTCATTTAAAATTTGCAAACAAGCAGTTGTAGAAGTAGTTAAGCACCTGAGTGCATGTTGACTGCAAATAGGTTAGTAACATGAGCATCTTCTGATTTCCTATTGTTGTCATCCATGTAATTTTGCACACATTTACTTCTTAGAAGTTGCCCATGAATAATGCAAGAATAACAATCCTGATAACAGAGCTTTCTGTCATCCTTAGGATAAGCATTATTTTTAAAAAATCTGTGATTGCAATTTCTGTACATTATCTTTCTTACTGTCAGTTTTTGGTTTGAATGTGTAAGAGCTTGATGAAAATGAAGTAAATGCTTTACCAGTACTCTGTGGAGGAGTGTGAAGCATTAGTTTCTTGCCAGTGAACTGTTACAAATTTGCAGATGCTATCTTCTTGATAAATTTTCATTGTATTTGGAAGGTAGCCAGAAGCTGTAATATCCAACTTGGGCTACTTTTATACTAACCACTGTGAAATTCTTATTAACAGTGTGAGAGTTTCTAAAATACACAGGGTTTCAAATCACTTCTGTGGGCAAAACTGAACGATTGTTCTGCTTAAAGGCATTGGGATTCTTTGACTGCAGTAGGAGAGGACATGTAGTAGTTCACTGCCAATCTTCCATTTAGGATGCCTGTTTTCATTTTCTGGATGTCCAATTTGCAAACTGCTTTCGATTTTTAGCTTGTAGAGTCTCAGTAAGTGTTGTTTGCTGGGTTCCTAATAGACAGCCAATAACCCACTTTAATGGAGAAAAGATTTATGTAAGTGTGGAAATGAAATTGTGCTTGTATTCTTCCATTCATGTCAGGATCAATATCAAGTTTTTCTGTGCTTATAAACATCATCTTCAGTTAATGCTTACACTTTTGCAACCATTTGTTTTCTGCAGAAACTCCACGAAACTGGGCAGCTAGGAAGAGTGTTTTCTGCAAAAGATACAAAACCGTTGTTATGAGATCTTTAAAAAAAAATTAACTATACCGTGTTGATCAAAAACATGTTGTAGAGAAGGGTCCTATGTAAGAAAAGGGATAAACTGTAAGGCAAGAGCCCATCTAATCCTTTCTTTCTGAAAACTAGTTAATTTAAATAGCTCCTGTTCAAATACAGTGATCTTTGAAATGTCATTTTGAAGGGTTTTGTGTGAGTGGAATTGTAAAGTCACATGAATTTATTATATTTGTGGTTTTCTCAGTGTTCTTTTTGAATCACAGAAGGAATGTCTTTGTTGTTGATGTTGAGTGGTGTTCTACACCTTACATTTAAGATACTCTCAGAGCAAAGAGTAATTTTCTTTTAAAGTTAATTGTTCTTGATGAATAAATAATTTGACTAGGAGTACATTCTGAGCTGGTCTGGCTTCAATTCTGATTCCTGGGAAGACAAATCATATCTGGAAACCTAAATGCCTTCTCTTGAAAACTACAAAGGCAATGTGTAGAGACTTTGTACTAATTAGGTATATTCTTCTGTTAAAGACACTAGGTTTGATTTCTCCAGTAATTATTTGAGATGAACTTTTCAAGTCAAGTGCAAATTTCTAAAAGAAATTTAAGATTTCTCATCTTGAATTTAAGGATTTTTTTTTTTCAGTATTAAGTATTTTTCTAAACTAAGAATTAATAAAAAGCATCAGGATGTTGACAACTCTGTGAAAATAAGGCTTTAGGGAGTAGTTTTGCAGTCTAGGATCCATTTGGGGCTATGTGGTTGCTTTTTGTCACCATGGGGAGCTCTTGGGCTGCTTGGTCATTTTCAGAATCAGTGTGAGGGATTCATACTAACATAAAAGAATAATAAAACATCTTAACTTTATAACCAGGCCAACTAACAGCATGTTGAATAACTTCTTTTGAAAGATATAATGAAAAAAGCCTTCACTAGAAGCTTCTGGGTTTCAGATTTGATTTTTTGTTTGTTTGTTTGTTTGTTCTTTTTTTCCTTGGGAAATTATTTTTTTTCACTGCCTTCTGTCATACTGAGACAATTTCTATTTTAATGTGCATGTCATCAACTTTCACCCCTGGATTGCTAGCACAGAGCAGCTGCAGTTTTCTGGAGGCCTCTCTGCTTCACTTCAAAACAACGTCTTGGGCTATTCTCTTGTTCTTATACCACTGTTGTTCATCAAGTGTGCAAGTCTAGCCCCTTCCCCAGGATGCTTTGGGTTTTTTCACAGCAGTAATAACAGGATGCTGAGAGGACCTCCAATAGGAGCACAGTGGCCTCCATTAAAATTTCCTCCTTCCATACAGATTTTTCATGGATGGCTGTCAGAGCCCTCAGACGTGTCTATCTGATCAAAAGCTTGAAAGCACCAGACTTAAAGGCAACTTTCAGGGCCACAGTTTAGCAATACTATTTCATGCCTGTTGAGAACACGTTTAAAAGGATACTGCTTACATCAGAATTCTTGAGATACAAGGAAAAAAGTTATGCTATTTCATTCTAGTGGTTTGTGAGTAGTATCATAGCTTCTATCATTACAAAAGTTTCCAAGATTTATAGACCCTCACAGGACAAAATATCACAAGATACCTTCCCATTTGCACTGGCAAAGGTCAGTACTGTGCATGGGTTAACTGAGGAGAGCAGGTTAAAAACCAGCCATTTAAATGCTGCAACTACAGAATAAGCAAATCTTTTCTCTTTTCCTCTGCACACTAAGCATATGGTGCTGCCTGGATAAAGGTAGCTACTGCTGCATATCATCTGTCTTATCCTCCAAGAATTAATTTATGAAACCATTCCTTCCCTATTGGTTTTTCTGAGCCCATAGAAAGGAATCTCTACCACTATAAGCCTAGCTCTGAAAAGAGGTAATGCCTCCTCTTTTTTTATTTACATAACTAACATGTTGAACGTTACAAGATGAAGAGCTTTTAATTTAATGAAATTTGGTTGGCTATCAAAGAAACACTAAAAGAAGTGGTTTCCAGACAGACTGCATTTGCTGAGGAGTGATGGACCTCGTGCCATCACTAAAGAGGCACTCTGCACATTGGATGTCTGCACGCTCCTTGTGGGCAGAATGTTATAGGAAAAAGTTTAATGTTTTGATGCATAAAAGCATTTAGGAGGCAAGCTATGTGAAATGTAAATTCAAAGCAACTGAATGTTGTAGAAGTTTAGTGGGACTTAGTACGTCTATTTTAAACTTGAAGGTAAAGAATTGCTTAAGCAATAGGTGTTTTGACTCAAAAAAACTTGTTTATCAAGAACAATATAGAATATAATTAGGGATCAATGCCTTACTGCATAGTAACTGTTATTTTTATAAATGCAATCATCCATATCAAAACACTTACTCTCGTTTCTCAGATAATATTGCTTATCGCGTAAGTTTAAATAAAAGTTATGATTCTTGTAGTGTCAAGGACAGAGGCAGAAAGAACAATGAAATTCAAGATTTTTTGTCTTTTAGAAATACACAGTGGTTTTTTTTACTCTGTAGATAAGCCTGAGTCAGATTTGAATGTTTTAAGATGCTGAAAAGAAAGGCTTCTTTTGCAGCTGTTGTTAACAAGAGAAAGATAATACTCATTTCTGTTTGTATCTTGAGCATTTAGTGAGGAAGTTCTGAAATTTATTTTTGTGAATGCAAATAAGATACAAAGTGACTACATGATTTTGAGGGTTCTCTGGAAGTGATGCAATCCAAGAGAAAAATAGACGTGAGAACTGTCAATGTAATCATCATACATGCTGAACACAGAGCCTGTTAGATGCTGTCTCTGTAATGAAAAGCCAAATAAAAATGATAAAATAATAATACTTATAATCCTAGGGTCAGAAACTAAGAGTAAAGTTGCCCATTATGGAGCCAGAGATTGTTTGGGCATGAAAAGTATTTGTCATTCTCATTATCTTATTTGTTGTTAGTAGTGTTAAAAATAGTAATATATTGCTCTCTGTAGATCTGTGCAATATTGCAATAAAGGGAATGTAAAACGATTACAATAGTAAGTGTCGTAATAAAATGTTAATTTTACAATGCCTCAATATCCTGAATTCTCTACTTAATTCAGTGAAATTCATGTAAAGTTTAATTAGCTTATATGCAAAATCACCTTTCTTCCAGAGTATATGGGAGCATACCTACTGTGTGCATGTAAACACATACTCAATGAAATAAAGATGCTTGGTTTGCTCCTTGTATCATAATGCCCACCTCCAACCAAAATTAGTTCATTTATAATTGAAGATCTGCATATCGTGAAGTTATGCATGCCACCATACCATGTTTGGAGGTCAGGAACCAGAGATTATATAGAGATGATAGTTGTACTGGGTCCAGCCTGGTTGTTTTTGATAGAGGCAGTCAATTAGTTGTGACAATCATAATTTACTCATAAAATGCCGAGTATCTTGCTAGTGGTTCCAGAGGCAACAGAATTATATTAGTAAGACATGCAGCAAGAGGTTGAGAGGAATTAAAAAGCTGTCTTGGTATTCTCTTAAAGGCTCTTTGGCTCTAAATACTGTTCTGGCCACCTGCTATATTTGAATATGTCATATGCTAAGCCTATGAGTCCGTTTTCCTTAAATTATTGTGGCCTGTATGTAATTATATTAATTGCTGATGAGCATGAACAAATACATTTTTACAGCCCTACTCATTGTCTTGGTATTAATAACCTATCTCAGAAGTGATACTGTAATGTGATTAATGTACCTGAAAAGCATATATTGAAAAAGGAAACGTTCTTTCTTTGAGGTAGAAAACATATTATTTGAATAGGTAAGGAAAGCAGTGGAAGAAGAGAAAGACAGGGTGCATTACCAACAGCTTTCTGAGATGAAAACTGCAATTTCACAATTTGAGATTGAATTTGAGTATTGAAGGTTGCATGAATCTGAAACACTGCTAAAAGTCTGGTATGAAGTATGAAGGCATTTGTGTATATGTGTGGAGCAGAGGAAAAGCTCACCTGCACAGAGGCTGGTATGTTCATGGACAGTTCTGTAAAACAATGGAGAGAAATCTTGCTCTTAATTGTGTGCTTAAACATGATTTTCAGATTGTGTATCTGTGTAATGAGGTGAAATAATTATTATTTTATAACTGCCTCAAGGAACTAACTGCTGTATCTGTTTGGATGCACAAATACACAGAATTACACAGAATTATCACTGAGGCTGGAATAGACCTTTGAGATCATCAAGTCCAGCCTAAGACCTGACACCAC
>WUAM01000133.1:5347068-5361023 GCA_024336885.1 Actenoides hombroni
TCCAGCCTAAGACCTGACACCACGCCACCTAGCTAGACCATGTGTTTAAGTGCCACATCCAATCTTTCCTTAAACACCATGAGGGATGGTGAGTCCACCACCTCCCTGGGCAGGCCATTCCAGTGTCTAATGACCCTTTCTGTAAGGAAGTGCTTCCCAATATGTAACCTAAACCTCCCCTGGCACAGCTTCAGGCCATGTTCTCTCGTCCTGTCACTGGTTGCCTGGTCACATGAGTGTCCACTCTATCTCTACATAGAAATGCTAGTATGTGATGCTTTCAGGTGTTAGCATTTAAAAAGAACCCCCAACTTACAAATTCAGCAGTCGAACTAAACCAAGAAAGTAAAATTCATGTTCATAGGTACCTTTGCTTTAATTCTTCTTGCATGCTGACTGGTCTGAATTCCTAGGGTCCTTTTTAAAGGTAGAGCAGGCTGTATTGTGCTGTTTGTCAATGTGGAAGAATTGCATTATAAGAAATATCCCCTTGTCTGCACTGTCTTTTTCCCCTGATTCCTGTAGTTGACATGAAATGCTAAGATTTCTGTCTATGGATTTACTCTAGGGACTAGATTACTGGTGGCCCAGAAAAATTCTCAGCTCTCCCTACAGCCTAGCCTCCCCCAGATGGCCATAGAGTCATTATACCCTGTTGCTTGGGGAATGCATGAAAGCCCTTATTTAATGGTACATGAGTAGTTTCCTCTGGTTCTTCTAGAGAACCCTCACATGGGGCCTGTGTGAATGTTCTGCTCGGGGTTTTCTGCTCTGCTTGGAGCAGCAACAAGAGATCTTTAACAAAATGGTTCCATTATCATGATTTTTTTTTTTCCCCAGTGTTATCTGGCATTTGTTTGAACTTAATACATTGATCTGGTTTGTATACCAATGCAGAATGGGCGCGGCAGACAACATTTACAAAGGCCGAAGTACTTTTATGGAGGAACTGACAGATACTGCTGAGATAATAAGAAAAGCAACTTCAAGATCACTCGTAATTTTGGATGAATTGGGAAGAGGAACTAGCACACACGATGGAATTGCTATTGCTTATGCTACACTTGAACATTTTATTAAAGATGTAAGTGTTCAGTCTGACAGATGGCTTGTGAATGTGTTTCCAGCCTGTACTATGGTTGGCTGACTGGGATATGGTATTTCCTTACAGAAATGTGGCATGTCTGAACTCAGAGCAAAGGGGTGTGGATGAAGGAATACCAATTCTGTGTTGCTGTGTTCAAAAAAAGTTTGAACCCAAACCTTCATACGTGTCTGTTTCATTGTTGTAGGTGGAGTCACTGACACTGTTTGTCACTCACTATCCCTCTGTTTGTGAGCTAGAGAATATGTATCCAGAAAAAGTTGGTAATTACCACATGGCTTTCTTGGTGAATGAGGAGGAAAGTGCTGAACAAAAAGGTACAGTATAAATCCATCTGAATTTCTGGCACTATAGGTCTAGGCAGAAACTGTAAAATCATTACTGTAATTTAAACCTCAACATGCAAGTAATACATCCAAACTCACCAGAGTATAAGCCTATACAGACAACTGGGGGGACTTGAAAACTGAACAACCATTTGTCTTTAATATTTAATGTAAGGATGACTGAGCTAAGTCAGATAAAAGATTCACCCAGCCCAGTATCCAACTTTTCACAGTAGCCAAATACAAAGGATTAGGGAGAAGGGATTAGGATCAAACATATGGCAACTCCTCTAAAGCATCACACTGCCTGCAAACATTTGCTCTTTAGGAGGCTTTAAGAGATAGATGTGTTTTCAGTTTTTTAGTATCTCCAATGGATTTCATTTCAACAGGATTGTGTAGTTTCCCTGAGTATCCTTGTGTACTTTTAGCATCTTCATTCTACTGTGTCAAGGAGCTCCAAATCTTAACACTGCATTGTGTGGAGAACCACCTCCTCTTGTTTGAAACTCTTTTGAAACAACATCTAACTTCACTTGATGGTCCCAGTTCTTGAAATAGAAAAGACAAAGGAATAATCTATGTCCATCCTTTGTTACACCATGCGTAGTTTTATACATTGCTTATCATAATCCCATTCAGTTCTGGTCTTATGAAGCAGAAGAGTTACAGCACTTCTTCTTGTCACTGTTGCTCTGAATCAGTGTTTTTGGTAAAGATTGTCAGCTTACTGCCTAGCTCTTTTTGTTGTTTGATAATGAGTGTCTAACTGCAGTGATGATTGCCCTTCAAGGTGAGAACTGACTTACCATCTATTTCCTATCTTTTTAACCAGTTATTTACAAATGCAAAAGACCTCTCTTTTAGATGATGGCTGCATAGTTTTCAGAAAAGCATTTGATGCAGGACTCTTGTCAAAAGACTTTTGAAAATCCACATGGGGTTTATCCACTGGATCTGTCTTACTCACGTGGCCTCCAAATTTACAACAAATTTATGATGTAGGATTTCCCTCCATACAAACTGCTTTTTTTTTTTTTTCCCCTCTCCTTGATGTATCAGGTGCTTGACAATTCTGTTCTTATTCTGGTTTTCCCACTCTGCCCAGTAATGGCCTGTTTTCTGTAGAAAGCACAGTAAGTGTAGTACCACAGCCTACAAGCAACAGCACATCTGTTTCTTACTCTGCCTGTATCTTTGTCTCCTCATGTCTTAACATTTTAATTTTTTTATTTAAGGTGAGTGTTATGGAATGTTTTTTCCAGTCTGTGGCTTGGATCACATAGTTCAAATCGGCTTGAGTCAACAACATTTATGGAGATCTCCATTGTTTACAAAATCCTGCATTTTTAAGACAGAAGAATGAATGAAGGGCAGTGAATGACTCTGTGGTTTCTCTGCTCTTTACACAAGGCCTGCACTGCACAGAGATGCAAGGATGTCTAAACAGGAAGAGAAAGGAGTCATCAGATTTATAATGATGCCTCTTGTGTTTCCATCTTACTTGGAATAGAGATAATCCTTAGTGGAAGATCCACCATCCTAACCTTTCTTTTTCCTAAGCATTTTCAATGTCTCCCAGCTCCCTGGCAGCAGCAAACTTTGTTTTGCTGTAGTTATGACTTTGCAGTTGTGGGATTACTGACAGTTCCTTTATTCTGTCATTGACCAGCAAATGTGAGATGCAGTATCCCAGTTACAGCATAACTAATCAATTTGACATGCAAAGGTTCTGAGTTTTGCACACAGATGCAAGAGTCTGCTTAATAAGACACCAGGTAAAAGTGTAGTAAAGAGTTTTTTCAGTCTCACAATTACTAGGTAAAACGTGTAGTTTAAGGAAACATTTTTCTTTCATATGTGTTCAATGGAATAAATCACCCAGGAAGCATGAATGATAATGAGACCACAGTCTTTGCCATTTTAGTGTTTGGTTTACTACATTTCATTAACATAATAGAGCACGTTTTGATTTTGGTTTTATTTTTTTTTAGCATCTGAAGATGAGGAGAATCCTGAATTCATCACTTTTCTTTATCAAATAACTAAAGGAGTCTCTGCAAGGAGTTACGGGCTAAATGTTGCCAAACTGGCAGATATTCCTGAAGAAATCTTGAAGAAGGCAGCTCACAAATCAAAGGAGTTGGAGACAATAGTGAATATGAAAAGGTCAGAACAATTGTGATTTTTATTTTTTTTTTTTTTTTTAAGTTATTTTTTCCCTCCCCTAATGTAACTTCAGCTATGAATAGAAACGTTTCAGACAACATGCATTACAGCAAGAGGTACTTCAGATATACTCCTACCAATCAGGGAAGGGACAGTGAAATAAAACTTTGAAAACAGCATTTAGGAAGTTGTGCTTTCATAGCTTTAGATTTTATAGTTGCTTATTACATCAGAGTTTAATTGCTGCCATCTGAAACAATGTAAACATATAAAATAAACAAAATGCACACTGAGCTGACATTAGGAATAAACTATTTTCTCATGGAAAATACTAGCAAGTATGTATTTTACAGTTTTCAGGAAGACAAATTTGAAATATTACTATCTTCTAACACATACTTATTCTTACCACTGATAGTGAAAATATTAATAGATTTTATTTAGAAAGTATATTATTCACTTTGGAACTTGAAATTGTATTTGCATACTATAGTGTAAAAGAGAATGCAGAAATTCTTCTGATTTAACTTAAAAATAAATAATACATTTTGATTTCCCCCACCCCACCTACAGACACACAACATTTTACTGAAAGTCTGGGGATTTTAATGTTTTTCTGATAATCAATTTTCATTTAGAAGCATATGTACCTTGAATATTAGACTAGTTATGAAAATTCCTATTTGTATCAAATAGCATCATCTTTATAAAACCTGTAACACTATGCACACAGTTTAGATATAAATATGTGCTAGTATTCATATTAATTTCCACTGAATTTTTTGTTGTTATTATTTTCAGTGGCAATCACAGCAGCAAAATTCAGATAGGAATTGAGTTAGGAATATAATAAATCAAGATCTTTGTTGTCTGATGGCTGTAACTAATCCTGACAGAATTATTTCATGTGAGAAAATGTAAAGTACTAATTATTTGTTGGTACAGGCAGTTATTTTGAAATTTAATAGTGCTTTGCTCTTAACACCAGCTTTTAAAAAAACAAAATAAAACCATTCTATTAAAGACACATGACAGTTAATGGGAAAACTAATATGGTAGCTTATGTTAATTGGAAATAATAGTCCATAATTGACAAAAGCAAAAGAACAAATTAATAATAATATTTTAACTCTATTGTTGTATGGTATGTGGGATTCTAAAATCAAGAAAAAAACTGTTGCTTAGAAAGGTGAAAGTATGAACTGGAAGGCCAGAATTCCTGTGTAATAAAGGTAAGCTGTGAAATAATATCTCGCTTTGTTTTTTTGTTATTAGTTCTATGAATATCGTGCTTGCATGTTACTTGGACAGGGCAGAGAGAGAGTTCTAGCATGTCTCTATTGCTAAGAAGATAATGAATTGCATACAAAACCTATGAGCAGTAAAAATAGTATGTGATGATGTAGTTAGCAGAATGATTTAAAGTGCCCATGGAGGGGTAGAGTGAGGGCTGACTAGGCAATCTTAATTATGGGATTTAATCATGTCCCATTTATCAGCTTTTGAGTATGTAGCTACCATCTGCATTTTATTTTTTGGTACGCGAATTTCTTGTATTATTAAAGTGAAAAAGAAAAAGTACTTAAAGTTGTGGTGAGTCCTTTATCACTGATTTATCACTGAGGCTGGAAGCCACTGCACCATCACGCTTCACCACAGACTGCTGCTGCCTGGGCTACATCAGACATGCACCTGGGAGAACCAGCTGGAGCAGGCTTCCCCAAGCCCATCTCCTGTAGGCTGCTACTGGACAGGGTGCTTCCTGCCCTTTTCTCCATGGTGCCAAGGCTGGTTTTTGCATTACCACAAAACAGGCCAGATCCAGCTGAAAAGTCATTCTTTCTCCAAATGATGTCATGCAAGCTCAATTTCCTGACGTTACACATGAACAGGCATTGCTACCTGAAGAAGGAAACAGTGGGAGCAACAGGAGAAGGCTTTTGATTCTGGCAGCAGCTGGTAAAGGTAACCTTGAGACTGGACCCCTGCCTGCCAGACCAGCCTATCCCTTGTGAAGCTGGACACTCCTGCCTCCCCCTTTAATGAGAGACCGTGCAGTGCAAAGGACGAGGGACATGCATCACACAACCATTGCTAATTCATAGCACTTGAGATGTACCACGTTGTTCCTTCATTGCAGACCTCTTGCGTGCACTTTGGAGGAACTTCATGCATCTGTATAAACCTGGAGCTCAAGTCAGTGAAAAAACAAAAAAATATCATATGTGTCTGGTGATTTCACAGTGCATAAATTATTGCATTACGTAATTCTTTGTTTTCCCAGTTCTCCTACATAGGTCATTGTAGAAATATTTTCTTTTGTATGTTGCTGTTTGTTTTCACTTACTGAGATGATGCGATCTAAATACCAGATACACCTTCTATACCTTTGTCCCAAAAGAGACATGAACAAATTTTAAAATGGATATGGTATAGCTCTAGTAGGAAATATAAAAATACTATGATCTCGGGGATTAAACTCAAGCCTGTTCATAGCAGTGTACTTGTCCTCTCACAATACCCACAGGCCAGCTGCCTTGTCTTATTTTTTAAAGTCACTTTCATATTATTTAAGAAAAATCCACTGGGTAATCTCAATCTTGACATTTTTGTTGTCATAAATGTGTTTTAACCCATTTTAAATGTCTTGTTCTTATTTGTCACAGCTCTTACGAGTTCTTCTTAAATTAAAAAAAAATACTAAAAGGAAAATAGGAAGGATATGCATGTTCATTTATTTTTAATTTTATGTGTTTATTTTTATGGGTTTTTAAATTTTTATTTATGTTTAATATTTTCTGTGTTGTCTCTTCATAGTTCTACAAGTGCCAATTTGCAGGTGTTCAGTGCTGAAAATGAAACAGTGCAAACTACAATACTATTTATTTTCTTTTCATGATTTGCTCAGTGTTTTATTTCGTCTTGTCAACACCTTTGCAAGTTAGTTATAAAATTGTTGACTGTCCTAGGGCTGAAATGGCATATATTGGAAAATGTTAAGGGATTGTTTAAAGACCACGTAACATTTGAGCCACACAAACTGCTATTTTTCACTGTGTATAGAATTTCACAGATGACCGTAAGGCTTTAAAGCCTTAACTTAAAAATGTGTCCATATTTTGACTGATTTATTTTTTTCTTTCTTTCTTCCCAGGAAAAAGCTAAAGGCCTTTGCTGAAGTATGGAACGTAAATGATTCTCAGGAACTACAAAAATGGAAAAGTATGTGTGAACCTGAAGATGAAATAAAGGACAGTTTTTAACGTTCAAATGATGCTACACAATGGAAAATACTGGAGATGCAAAATATAGGTCTGGAGACTAATAGATTCTATCAGGGTGTAGTTCTAGGTGCACTAAATTGACTTTTCTGCCTTTTGAGAGATAAGAGATGCTGTATTGTGATACGATGCCCCACATGCACTTCCTGATCATATGTAATTTTCTCCCTCCACTTTCTTTCCCTGAAGTGTTTTCTAGTCTCTTCCTTAATAGCAAAATATCTGCTGGCATTGCATTTAGTTTCTAATATCTTTAGAAAACATGAAAAATTATGTTGTTAAATTATTAGGCAAATCTTTTATAAATAAAGTAATGTCTTTTAACTTTGTTGTACTTCAATTTCTAAAGACATGTTCCTCTGCACTGGGAAAACGTAGCTGAGTCTTGACTATGCTACACTGCTGTGCAGTTGGTCAGAATGAATACCATAGGGAGACTTCTTCATTGTTGTTCTAGTATCAATGCATTTAAAATTAACTGGTTTTGTAGAGCATTCTCTGAATCTTATGTGCACGGTGAATTTAAGAGAGTGTGTATTGTGTGGCTGGATTAGGAGAGTTTTGTGTCTGCTGATGACAATGATGATCGTGCAACTAGTAGTTTTCAAAGCAGCAGCATAAAACATGCCTTGTGTTTTCTTTTCCCTCTTACTCATTTTCATGCACTCCTGCTTCCTCTTCAGCTTTAGCTTTCCGTCCGGTCTTGGCTCTCTTTAGTGGGGTCTGGAGAAAGACTTGCTCTAAATTACGTTGGAATATCATAAGATGAGGTGAGAGAGGCAATTCAGACTATGCAACTGGTGTCCCCAGTGCTCTGTCAAATGCAGAGTGAAGCTGGAAGAAACGAAATTATTTTGAATTTGTTTATTTGCAGCTGTCATGTCCAAATTTCAAATGAAAATGTGATGTCCAAATTTGTTTTCCTTTATGAATATAACCAGTTGAAACACCCTGCTATGACAATGGACAATGATGCTGACAAACCTGGGCAAATACACTGTTGTATTTTAAAAAAGTATGTTTTATGACATGGTGTATTGGGTTTGGTGGCAAGGTTTTGGTAGTGGCGGGCTACAGCGGTGGCTTCTGTAACAAGTTGCTAGAAGCTTCCACCATGTCCAATAGAGCCAATGTCAGATGGCTCTTCAGACTGACCCACCCCTGGCAATGGTGGTAGCATGTCTGTGATAAATTTTTACAAAGGGGAAAGAAAAAACAGCAGCAACAGAAGCTGCAGCTGGAGAGAGGAGTGAGAGTATGTGAGAAAAACAGCTCTGCAGACACCAAGGTCAGTGAAGAAGGAGAGGGAGGTGCCCCAGGTTGCCAGAGCAGAGATTCCCCTACAGCCTGTGGTGAAGGCCATGGTGAGGCAGGGTGTACCCTACAGCCCCTGGAGGTTAACAATGGACCAGACATACACCTGCAGCCCTTGGAGGACCTCAGACTGGAACAGATGAACACCCAAAGGAGGCTGGGAGAAGCCCAGGCTGGAGCAGGCTCCTGGCAGGACCTGTGGATCCATTTAGAGAGAAGCCCATTCTAGAGCATGTTTGCTGGCAAGATCTGTGACCCTGTGAGGGACTCATGCTGGAGGAGTTTGTGAAGAACTACAGCCTGGGAGAAGGGTTCATGTTGAAGTTCATGGAAGACTTGTCCTGTAGGAGGGATCCCCACACTGGAGCAGGAGAAGAATGAGGTGTCCTCCCTCTGAGGAGGAAGGAGCAGCAGAGACAACATATGATGAACTGACCACACCTCCCATGTCCTGTCCCCCTGGACTGCTGGAGGGAAGAGTGAGAGAAAACTGGGAATCAAGTTAAGCTCAGGAAGAAGGGAAGGGTGAGGGGAAAGTCTTTGGTTTGTTTGGTTGGGGTTTTTTTTGAGATTTAGTTTTATTTCTCACTATCCTACTCTGATTTGATTGTCAATAAATTAATTTCCCCAAGCTGAGTCTTTTCTGCCTGTGACAGTAGTTGGTGAGTGATCTCTTCCTGTCCTTATCTTGACCAATGGACTTTTCATTATCTTTTCCCTGTCCAGCTGAGGGGAGTGACAGAGCATTTTCATGGGCACCTGGTGTCCAGCCAGGGTCAATCCACCACAAATGGAAAGAAGTGAAATAAAATATCCTCTTTATTTTGCTATCAGGAAAAGAATAAAATGGGGTTTTGTAATCTTTGCAACAGCTGAACCTTTCTAATTTTTTCAATATTTTTTTTTCAGCAAAGTAACTCATGTCAGATGAATATGAAATAATGTCATTGCAGGTGATCGAGTTAGCCTTTTCAATACAGAGAACTTTGTGCAGAAAAGGGTGTAATTTTTTTTACCTGTCATAAACAATTACTAACCTTCACCAAAGACTTTCTTCCAGGTTCTTCAGATGGCAGAACATCATTTAAACAAATAGTTTGTCTGCTGCTCAAGTAGCAGCAATCAATACAAGCGTCTCCTTCCAGGGTGTGAAGTATATTTATCTAAACTGGGAGAGCTGAAGAAGAAAACTGGTCTTTCAAGGTGTGGTTGCACTTGTGTGTTTATCTTTGCCACACATTAATGAGTGCAATTAATATAATAATGTTAATGCACACAGATGCAGTGCATTGGATCTGAAGACCGCTGACCATAGCAAAGGGAAGAAACCAGCCATTACTAAATTCCCATATTTGCTAAATGTGCTTTTAGTAAGATTCTTTGCCCTCGAGGTAGCATTCAGATTGTGCTCTGACAAGAAAAAAAACCCACCTGGATGCAGTTGGAAAAAAATGAAGAAATAAAATTAAGAATGGGGAAATGGACACGGTGTTAGTGCCTGCTCATGCTATCAAGTACAAAGGAATTTTACAGCAAGCTTTCCTCCTAATGTCTGTGATCATGTTGGAAATAACTTTTTATTTTAGCTGTGCTCGGTTCAACAGCAGAGGTTATCTTGCTGTCCCAGTAAGCTTTCTTCTGGATGTGCAAGCTAATTATTAAAGCTGCTTTTTTACTCACTGTTGATTATTAAAATTCCTAGCAGATACTTAAAAAGTTATGACCATTTGAGTATGCACTATAAGGAGATGCATACTACTATTACATGTATGTAATGCTGGTTTTAGGATACATTTGTAATGAACCACACAGCACAATGTAGATGTTTCTGGACTTTGTGCTACTGGTGTGGAGCACTCACACTTGTTAGCAGACTGAGCGTGTATCTGAGGGCAATCACTCTGGGATATGATGAGTTCAGAGCTCACTTGGGTAGTCTAGACAGGCAACCAGACAGACATTCTTTGGCCTTTTGTAGCATAGAGTGCAAGAAAAGCATAAAGAAAGTCTTGCTGGAAGACAGGGAATGGCATTAATTTTGTAACAGGGTTTTTCATTTCTTTTGCTGTGGTAGGTTGGGCATCCTGTGTCTGTCTTAGCAGGAGACCTTCTAAGAGACAGAAAGATGGGAAGTAGCTCTGGTGTTTTCCTTTTACTATTTATTTGTTTGTTTATTACTTTTAGAATTCTAGCAAGCTAAGCTTTGTCTTAAAGAAAATTTGAAGTACTGTTTTAGTAGCAGTATGATCTTGGAGATGTGCCCTATTTTTAAACCAGAGTAATAAGTTTTTGTCTGGGTGCTGAATCAACAAGTTTGATCCTGCCTACTGATGGCTGTAAGGTTGAAGAAGAGGAACTGTGCTTTGCTGGTCCTTGGTTGTAGTGGGAATTCATGCTAGTCTTCAGGTTGCCCTCAAGAGCGGAATGTCTAAATCTCTTTGTCTAAACATTAATATTTTTGGAAACCTGTGTAGAGTATTGGCTCCTGCTGCCTCTACCAGCAAATTACTGACATGATTAAAATTTAGTATTGATCCAAACTATACAGCTTTCTGCTATACAAAAAGGTACAGTCTCCTTGAAATACTTTTTGACTTTATGGTTTTTATCCATTTTTTTCTTTTAAAGATGGCATTTATCACTTGCTTAAGCTTTTTCATTGTTCTCTCTTCCCTGCTCTTGACATAAAAGATTTAATGCCTTTATGCATCTCGTCTTGAATGTGTTGCCTTTAGAAATCACGGTGCCACAGGTTAGCAACAAAAATTAGTAGACGATTTTGATGGAGGAGAAGGAGAGGAATGGATATGCTGTCACTGCCTTTTTGTATTTGGTTATGTAAGAACATTATTATAGAATATGCAAAGTAAAATACATTACCAGTAACAATTACCTTTCTTACTGGCATACAGCATCTTTCACTGAAACAGCTCTCAAGAGGATTTTTCTTTGTATTGTCAAAGTTTTTCAGAAGTATTTATAGAAATTACATGAATTTACCTACCACAGAAGTTTACAATGCATGTAAGTGATCTAAAGATCACTGAAGTGTCGGCTGAGTCAGGTATTGCAATAGGTCTGTTCACTGCAATGGAAGCAATGTTTATTTATTGAAATCTATTGGAAAGTAAATTATCCAAATATTTATACTGTATGTAAAATTTAGTGAGAATTTAACTCAGTTATTTTAACTTCTTAGTAGTTCTGATGTAAATGCACGTCTCACAGGGAAATAAAGGTTTGGAAGATTGCTGTGCACTGACAAACTCAGAATCCAGAATCTGGATCACACTTCAGGATGGTTACTGAGGGGCCTCTTCCCCAAGTCTCACCCCATGTGCAATCTCCTCCAAAATCCCGGCACCAGTACCACAAGTCCTGAGCAGCTCTTTTTCCCCTTTTGGATTCTAGAGCATTTAAATGGAGTAGATGGTTCTCATCACCTTCTCATAGCAAGCTGGGATTTCCTATGTCAGCATAATTTCCCTATCTGTTTCCAAAGCCTTCCTCCATTTCCCTGCAAAATCTCTGGCAATTATAACCAGATCAAATGTTTGCTAAATCCAAATTCATTTCTGGGGGACAGATTTGCAGTCTGCAGAGCTGAATCAAGAATTTTTAAGAAGTGTGTGGCCAGAGCCCAACAGGGGATTTATGGCTGAACAAGGACGAATTTGGGACTGAAATTCCAGCTGTTAGGTAAACATGGGATTCAGTTTTGACCTGCATCAGTTCAGCACTGTTGACTGTTCTTGTTTCATAGCTTTGCATAAGGGGAGGCCGTGGGTTTGCCCAGCTTGGTAGAGTCCTGTACTAAAGATACTCTTGCCAAAATTACAGAACTCTTACCTTAAGCTTACCTTAATGATCCTGTGATTGTCATTGTGCATGGCTAATCATAGTCGGTGTGGAAATCTTCCTCTTGGTTGAAATGGTGGATCAGTTTCTTTTTCCTCAGCTACTGATGCACAAACTCGATGACTTCCTTAATTACATTGCAGATTTTTCTCCTTGCCTAGCCATAGGGACAAGTAGAAAGCAAAGAATGCTTTCTTAATTTCTTAAAAATCTTAACTGGAAACAATCATCTTGTTTTGTAAGTCCTTGCAGGCCATGCTGTTAACTGTGAAATGGTCTATTTGAGTCTAAACTGGTTTACGTCGTAAGTGATCTGTAGAGAAATGGATGACAGTGCCTAAGATACTATTCAGGGGAAATAAAGATAAAGACAGATATAGAAATCCAAGAATAATTAGCTGTTCTAAGAATAATGGCATTAGGAAACAGGATGGTTTCCTCCTACATGGTGTCAGGATTTGTTAGAGAGCGAGCAGGCATCAGTTTGGTATTTTGGCTACAGCCTTGCCTAGCCAGCAGGTACAGCATGTAAGATGAAGAGAATTTGCCTGAGGCTGAATTCTGTAGCCAGCTCTTGCACTGTTGCCCTGGATGTCCAGCCCTGTGGCTACATAAAGAGATCAAGAGCAGCTTGCCCAGAGGAGTCATGGGAAGATGGAGGTGGTGTCTGGTCATGGGCTTCATGTTGTTGCAACCACAGCTTGTGAAGGATGAACTAAATCTAGGGCAGGAGGCACTGCTGCTCTTGTCAAACAGTGGCCTTTCCTTAGCTGGTAACTTACCAGCCAGCTCGTGAGTCCAGTTTGTCACCTAACTTGCTCAGTGTGCTGTGAGGGACGCCAGGGAGGTCAGTTTGATGGTTCACCTCCACTTTGTGGGTCATATGCAGGACCAGTGTTTTCCTTACTCAGGAAGGAGAAGTAATTCTTGCCCCATTCTCAACGCACACAGGGTCAGCAAAGAACAAAGTTTAGTGCTTAAAGACAGAAGTTAGCCAGTCTTTTAAATACATAGATGTAAAATCATTTTTATTATGAGATATAGTTTTCAAATATTTCTGTTCTTTTGAACTTGAAAAGAATCTGTAATAATATTTTGGCTGCCCTCCTTCCAAGTGTTTTCTTGGAAAGAAAAACATTTTTTTCAGGTGTTGTAAATTAAAATGACTTTTATTTAAAATACTGGTAGCTGTACCCAGTAGTAATAATGAAAAATACTTCTGAATTTAATTGATTTTTTAACCTTTTTCTCTTTTTGGGGGGCTGGTTTTAGTTGTGTTTTGGTTTTTTTTTAAGCAGCCAGCTTTTGACTTTACAATATGTTGTAAAAAAAAAAAAAAAAGAGTAATTCCTGGGAAAGAAAGGATCAGAAAACACAATACACAGCAAATTTTAGATACACAATCTGCAATAAGGATGTAGAAATCAATGTTGCATTTTACTTATAATAATCCAAATATCTAGGGTGACTTAAAACTCAGTGTCCTGAATACTGGGAAGATTACTAGATATAATTATCTCACTCTTATGTAACACAAAATAAAAGTTTCAGTCAAGTACTGATCTTTTCCTTCTGCCTACATACTGAAATATTTCTCTTTGCATATTCCTCTCTGCATAAAGCATTAGAAATTGAGTATCATCTTAGAGCACATCAGAATATCTCCTGTATTACATGAGCACACATTTATAGTCCTTCTTGTTCAGACAGGGGAAAAATCCCAGCTGATCAGTAGAGGCAAGTATCACCGAACTTATCACGCGGGACTTCCTGGTGCTGGAAGGTTTGTCAGGTGGTGGGCTGGTGGTTGCTTTTATGTGGCTGTGCAGGACCATCTTCCTCAACCTGCCGTTCTGGACCATGTCACTCAGCAGAGGAAGGAGAGAGCCAGAGAGGAATGCT
>WUAM01000133.1:5407314-5420204 GCA_024336885.1 Actenoides hombroni
TTTTATACCTTTCCTTAACGTGTGAACAGCGCTGCACCTTTAAAATGATTCTGATTTCTAACTCACCTCCAGTCATTATTCCACAGAGGTGGTCCTTTATTTTCCATCAGAGCCCTGGCAGTCTCTGGTGCTGGCGGGTTACTTTACCAGTCTTGTCCCTCATCTCCCAAAATATTGCAGTTGCTTGAAATTTTGAGTGTTTGTTTTTTTCTGAAACTGTTTATAGATAGAAATGGTTATATATAGCAGAGATGTAACAAGGTCTAGGATATGCTGACTTCTTTTTCTTGCTTCCCTATCATATGTTGGCTCACTTGAGGAGAGAAGCTCTGTTTATAGCAATCTTGAGTTGAACTCATTTACAGCAGATCTATATTTGGGCATCTTTGCACATATCCTGATGTCTAAAATGGGCACCATAATTCTTACCTTGCAGAGGAGTTAAGAGATTAGTTACTGTCTGTAAAGAGCTTTAAAAATGACAAATTCTGTGTTCACATATCTTCAGAATATAATTAGGAAGCCAGCCAATTAATCTGCTTCCTAGAAATTAATACTTTAAAATTACTTGCTCTATAAAAATTGTTTATGTGTATCATTTGGAGTAGTTATACCTTCTTCTTTTTCATTTTATTTTTTTTTCATATGTGATTACTGAGAAACTCAGGTGCCACTCTTGCAGTACCTGCTGCATGGACACAATCTGCAAGACTAAGGCCTATTATATAATTTCATTATTTACCTGTTTAGTCATTATTTAAAATGACGCTGCATGTTTTTGGTAGTGAGGGTAATTTAATACCTAGAACAGTTGAACATGGGCTCAGGTGGGTTTTTCATTACTTCTTATGTTAGGATTGATTAAGGAAGGTCTGTGTCTCACCTTGGTCCTGTATGTTTGATGCAGGAGCTGTCTAGTGAGGTATTTTCTGGCCTATACTACGTAAGTGGTAGAAGGTTATAAATATCCCTTCTGGCCTTTAAAGTCTGATCTTTTAATTAAAATACAGGGATGTCTTTTGTGAGGCAAAATAAATGCTAAGATAGTTTATAGCTGAATTCATGTGGAGTTGCTCTGTGTCATTATCAGATTTCAGGCAAGAAAGTTGGATAGCAGGTGCTCCAGCTGTTGTTTGGACAAAAAGGAAAAGGCTGTCAGTATGTGGGGAAAGGTTAGGGCTGCTAAGAATGGTGAAGGAACAAGGCAGAGTGAAAAATGGAACAAAACACAAAAAGTCAAATTCCTGAAAAATAAAACTGCCACTGATTCCAGTATTCCCTCTTGTCTCTTTCTATTTCCTCCATCTGTTCTTTCTTTCTCATTTTGAACAGCACAGCATTCCACAACTAATATAGCTGTATTGTACTTCGTTATGTGGAAGGGCTGTAATCTTGATTCCCTTTAGCTATGCAGTGCTTGACAAGGGACCAGAATTTGGATTAACTTGACTGTTCATTGCCACCTCTTTGGCCCCAGTGGAAAGGCAGCTAATGACACCCAGGAGAAACAGAAGTAGTATCATGAAGCGAGGAACGGTACCCTCAGCCTGCATGCTGGAATAGTTCATCAGTAGGAATGATGGGATTTGTGTGCTCCTTTTCCATTGTTTGCACTGCAAACATTTCACTACAAGAGATCATTGTCCCAGCATGTACCTGACCATTTGTTGAACTCTCCATGTACAGGTTGAATGTGTGTGTCCGGAATATGTCCCCAACTACTATTAAAACTGAGTCTTTCAAAGGAAGTGATTTTCCCTTTGCAAGCGTAAGGAATATATTATAAAGAAACTGAAGACTGGAAGGGACCTGAGGCAACAAGTGGTATTTTTATTGGTAATGGGATCCACAGACCTAAGTGCTCTGTTTTCCTTCTGGTGCTTGGGAAGGTGAGAATCCTAGGAATGGGATTGAGGGCATAGAGTGGTGAGCAGAAGGATACCTACACCAGTAGATACTGGAGAAATGTTGTCTGTCCCTGGGTTTAGGCAGGTTTGGTTTGGCTGTATTTTATAGAAAATAGCTTTCACTTGATAGAAATTCAGTCTGTAGAAAGTTATCTTCAGGGTGCAGCTACTGCATCAGTCTTCTAAGGAAGTTGGGTGTAGAGATGTATCAGTGTCGGTCCCAGAGGACCTTTCAGATGGGGAGAGAGGCTAAGTATATGTAAAAAGGCAGCAGTTCTGGGAATGCTGTGAATGTTTACTAGTGAATATACTGATGTTGGTATGCAGCCTTTCAGGTCCCTAAAAAGGTAAATGAGAGGCTTTGTGGATTGCTCTGCTGGACTCAAGTATGGTGATGCAGTGCGAGTTCCAGGTTGATTGCCAAAAAGCCTTTAGGAGACCTGTCTCATATACAGAGTTCACAATAAAACGAGACACTTGACCTGACTGTCCTGAATTCTAGTCCTGTCCCTTATTTCTGTTCAGTGCAAGGTACTGAAGACAACAGCACTAATGAATGTTGTGAGAAGAGGGAAAAAGTCCTTCAGATAGGTAACGTGCAGCCTTCTAGCAGAGCAGCTTATCCTTTCTGGCAAGCAAGTCCCATTGGACAGTGCCAGATGCATTTTGAGATGATGGTACGTATCCATGTTCTGTTTATTAGCAGTGAATAATCGAGCTGTGCTTACTGTCTTGTATCAGTTCCTGTAGGCTTTACTTTGTGAAATTTCCTTTTGTGTGGCAGAATTTTTCCCTGTTGATAAACTACAGCTGAAGTACAAATGATCTGCACTGAGAATATGGCAGATGGGGCTGCATTAGCCTGATTCCCTCATCCATGAAAACAAATGCTATAACCGTTGTAATGTGGCATAATTTTGATGCAAGTCAACAGTTGCAGGAGAATTAAGGTCTGGAGTGACATTTGTGCATTCCTTGATTTTCTCTTTTACATGCAACTTGGGTATGGTATCTTTTTACCAATATAGTAAGAATTTATAAAACAGAGTACATTTATGTATATTCTCCCTAAGTCCAAAGCTACTGATTGCATACTTAAATACAGTGACCTCAGAATGCTGTTGCTCTTGGCCCAAACAGCATTTGCAGGATGGCTCAGGAAGTGATTCACTGTCAGATGCCAGAATAGGTTTTACACAGCAGATTGCAGCTTGATTAATCCAATATTGGTTAAAGAGAGAAGACATCAAGCCATCTCATCCACCATATAATATAGGGTGTATATATATATATATATGTATACACAGTGTATATTTGGCCAGTGTAAAACCAAACCCAGAATAGATACTACAACCCATCTCTGAACCTCCTCAGTGTGGGAGGTGGAGAGCAATCCATAACAATGCCTACTGATGTGTTCTTGAGAGAGTGGCTCTCATTTACCTCCAGAATTTCTTCCTGTGTAGTCCTGTTCAGTAACAGATTTCTGTTTTCCAGAGGAAATGAAGTAGTATTAAGATGATTTAAAAAACCCATAATCCCTGGGTGCCACCAAAAAGAAACACAGAAGACAAAATACTGTAGTGGCTCTCTACCAGTTTTGCAAATTGCCTCTTTATTTTTTTAAGACTCAAAGTCAAAATATAAAAGAAAAGAAACAGACAACTAGTAAGAGCCAGCACTTCATGGAATATGCCAGTGTATCTGCTTTATAATAAAGTGTGAAGCAATTTCAGGGATTTAAAAGACTCACATACCATCAAGTGAAGTTTTAATTAGCTCCCGTAAGACTATGAGAAAGGCTTTATGTGAGTGAGCCAAAGGTGCAACCTATCTAATATCCTATCTCACCTTGTGGCCATGAGGACATGCCGGGGAAGGCACCAGCTTAGGTGTGTATTTTACTTTTTCTTTCCTTCTCTTCTGAGACAACTTTAAGCTTCCAGTTATTTTCATCTTCAGGACTGTTTCAGTTCTGAATATGTGAATTTCTTGTGTTCTGTAGCCCATGATTTCTGTACAATGAACTCTCTATATTCTCCCTGAAAGCCATTGACACTGATCTGCATTTACCACTTCCTTTGTCAAGGAGCAACACCAGTGCATACTACCAGTTGCACGAAGAAACACTTTCTTCTAGTAGTTTCGAAGCTGGTTTCTTCGATGTTAGTTTAATGTTTTGTTTTTTTTTTTTAAGGGAAATAGAGAAGTGGATCCCTATCCATCCATTCCATATCTTTTGTGATTCTGTAGACCCATGATTTATCCCCAGAGTTATTCCTTTCTTTAGACTGAAGAGTCTCAGCTTAAGTTTTTACTTGTGTGAGTATCTGATTTGGAAATATGCAGCCTTTGCACACCACTTTTATCTTTTTCCGAACTTTTCCCGTTTTATGTTTACCTTTCTGTAATGAGAGGTCAAAAACTACTCACAGTATTAAAGATATTCCATAGCATAACAGCTTGTCTGCTTTGTTCACTCTCTTTCCCAGTTATCCCTGGCAATCTGGTTTGCCTTTGTTGGCAGCTACAGCTACTGGGCTGGTGTTTTCATGGACCATATTCCAGGATCTTACTCCTGAGTGGTAGTACCAAGCGCAGAGCCTATATTTTCACATGTGAGGCTTGGAATATTTTCCTAATGTATGTCACTTTACATTTGCATACCATGGTTTTCATCTCACGTTTTAGTGTCCAGTAACTCAGGTCTTCATAATAGGTTCTTAACATTACTATCTTAAATAATTAACAAATTTTGTCATCCTTTGTAATGCTTGTTCTAGTCCTCAGCGGAATTCCATGAGGAAGTCCTTTAATGACATTGTTCCATTCTGACAGATGGTCCAATATTCCAACTCTGTTCCCTAGCTTTTGATCAGGGATCAATTATGATTATATGATTATATTTTTTGTCCTTTTTATTTGTGAGTGGATGTTTTTAAGTCTTAAGCGTTTCCCTAAAAATCTATCAAGCATTTTGAAAACTGTGTCATTGTAACCCAAATGCTTGCTGACCCCTTCAGAGAACTCCACTGTGTTTAGAGGAGATGACATCCTTTTACAAAAGCCATACTGACCCTTCCCAAGTGCACCATATTATTTCTGGTGTCCACTAATCCTGTTCTCATTATAGCTTCTACTAATCGGTGTGATACAAACGTGAAGTGTATTGCCTCTGTAGATCTCTCAGGAAACTTATTAACAGTTACGGCTTTCACTCTCTTGTCATTACTCCATTCTCATGCTAATTTAACAATGATGGGCTACAATTTTCCTGGCAGTGCTAGTGGCACAGTAAGTCTCAAGATGTGGCAAAACCCAATCCTGACATTTGCCTGGCATTTGCAAGGCACAGTGCTCTCCTTCCCACTAATATGCTGCAGATCCAGTGATAGGGAGAAACCGTTGTCTTCTACCACAAATACTTTCCTCATCTCCATACACTCATCCTTTGGCACTTGTTCCTTTTTAGAGATGCTGCCTTGTCCCAGACATATTCCTTTCTTTTCCTTCTCTTTCCCCAGGATCTAAGAAATATGGAATACACATAGTGTTTTGTATTCGAGAACTTGGGAAAAATACCACCAGTAGAACACATCTGAAAAGTAAATGAGTTAACATGTCCTTGAATCGAACATGCTGCTTTGATTTAGATTGCAGTTTGCTGCTTTGCCTTCAGGAGTTATTGACGAGTCTTCAATTGCCGCAGCGATTGTCCTTTTCTGCCAAATACTTCACTAGTGCTTGAGATTGCATACAGGTTTCCAGATTCTGAAATTAAAATGTGTTGAGGAGTAAAAATGAGAAATATTTTTAGCTTGTCATCTTAAATTTTAATTGATTGCCTCTCCCACCTTTTTTAGCCTCTAAGATTTTTTTAACAGGCCCTTATAAACATCAGGTTGTGAAAATAAGCCTTAAAGATAGATGATTAATCTTCCTCATACCTTGTGCTGAAGACAGACTTCTGTTAAGGCTTTTAACTTTTGGTAACAGTATTGGTACACAGACTAACTTTTCACAGTCATTTTGCATTTATAGTCTCCATTTTTATCAGTATTCACAGTTGAAATTTTCTTTTTAAATTACTATCAAAGTCCTGACTTGAATGATTAAACTCAGACTGTGCAATAAGTCCCTGAAAGATCAGGAAATAGCATCTAATGAGGTCATGCCACATTGGAGCTTTAAAAATGGTATTTTTATAGTATATTATGAAAAGAATTAAATTTGGTTTATGTTTAGCAAAAGTTTAGGGAAAAAAAGTTCATAGGAAAGTAACTAGCTATTACCACACTATAATCATTTACAAGCCCACAATACAACAAAATATGGTAGTGACCTTGGAATAATTTCAGACGTAATTTAAATGTGCATATACTGTGCTGATGGAAGGATAAGATAACAAAACCACTGCTGACGCATGCATCATTTCTCCAGTATGGGTTCTTCCATCCAAACATTCAAAGCTGACCAAATTTATGAGGAGCTGAAGGCAGGAGCTTGCAGTAGGAATTGTCAAGCAGCATTATTATGTAGGGTAGTAGCTTTTCTGCCTGTGACAGGCAGCAGCACCACCATGGGAAGATGAGTGCTCATTCTCCTGGGTCCCTCAGTGTTTCAGTAACTGAATTTTTCCAAGCATCACCACTAATTTACAAATGGAAAAGACACACTGGGTTACTAGGACTGCTGAGGGATGCAAAAGAGTAACTGATTAAACAGATGTAGTGATAAGTTATCAGGGGGTAGGAGATAAGAGATAGGATATGAGATAGCCTTTGTAGTTTCCATGTCAGGTGGAGCCATTACTTAGTTGTATAAGGACGAATCTGAGATGCAAACTGATGTCACTGAGGAGCCCAGCGTAATAATCAGTGTTCTCTGGTACAGGACTTCTCTTACTCAGGGTCTTAATCTTGTGCCAGGCTTGTCTCTGAAGCAGAGGCCCTGTCGGCTTATTCCTTAGTCTTTCTTTTTCACCATAGGAAGAAACTCTGATTAGCACTTGATCCAAGTCAGAGAAGTGATACACAACAGTATTCTTGATGCAGCATAATCCCATTGTTCTTTCCTTGACTGTCAGTCAAGATGGTGCCTTCATACCAATTATGGTATATGGTTGTATTGGGTTTGACTGAGGTGGAGTTAATTTTCCCCATTCCAGCCCTCCCAGTGCTGTGCTTTGCATTGAGAGCTGGAGAGGTGCTGATAACACACCCGTGTTGTGGCTACTACTGGGCAGGGCTCACACAGCAACAAGGCTGTTTTTTTTCAACACTCTACCTGCAGCGGGATGGAGTGAACAAGGTCTTGGGAGGGGACACGACTGGGACAGCTGACCCAAACTAACCAGAGGGATATTCCATGCCATATGACATCAGCTGAACTAGGTAAAGGGTGTGTGTGTGTGATGAGCTTGTCCCCCAGAGCAACCGCTGCATGTTTGGAGCCCTGCTTCCTGAAAAGGGCCAGACATCGCCTGCTGATGGGAAGGAGAGAATAAAACTTTGTTTTCTTTTGCTTCAACGTGCAGCGTTGCTTTGCTTCTTCATTAAACTGCTTTTGTCTTAGCCCACAAGTTTCGTCTTATTTTCTTTCCCCTGATCCAGATGAGAGGCAGGAGGAAGTGATAGAGTGTCTCAGTGGGCACCTGGTGTCCAGCCAAGGTCAAACCACCACAATGACATGTAGAAAAGTATATGAAACTTTCCCTCTTTCTTTTTCCAGGCTTTATTTTGGAGAACTATGCCAAAGATACTTTTATTAAAATGTAGATGTACCATTTTGCTTGTGAATACCTGAATACTGAAAATACACCTTAAAATTAGGTTACTGAATTTGTTTTATATCAAAATTCAGAATGTTCATTTTATCTTCTATGAGTCTGACAATTTTCAGAATAAACAATAATAAAAAAATGTCCAACTGAACCACAGGCTTAACTTGAAATGAGTGCCTGCCTGATAGTCCAACAGAAATAATGAATGATGATGAGGATAGTTGGTGTAAATGTGTCCTAAAGATCTTACATATTTACTGTCATCACTTCAAGAAATTGTGTGTATGCAGAAAGGTGGTTTTTACTTGTACTGTACTGCAGTGATGTGGAAGATAAGCTGTTTAGCAGATTGAATGGCGGTGCTAAAACCATATATGTCTATATACAAATATGTAATATATTTGTATATATAATACCTCACATACATCATCCACCTGAAAATCTAAGAATCCATCACAGACACCATCTTGTTTTCTTGTAGTAAATTAGTTTGTCAATAAGCAACATTTATTTTAAGAAGAGAATTCAAGGACTTAGAGATTCTTTCTAGAGTCATGTTTTGATGCTTGCTCTAGAGTTGACTGCTTCTGGGTAAATGACTTGATAGTTGCTACTGATGCTTGAGTGCAACCTGCATGTGTGAGAGGGGTGGAGGGTGTAGATGATTTTAAAAGTAGCTTCTGAAAGCAAATGCCTTTTATAATTTAGCTTTTGTTTCCGCTGAGTCCGTTTCTACTTTAGTTTGGATTTGTACATTTTCTTGCTCTAAGTGTTTAGATCACACCTATCACCATAGTAACTGCACACCTCTAAGTCTAAATTCTTCGACATGAGATCACTGTAAGTCTTGCTTAGAAGAGGTCTGAGTTATGTCACTTTAAAAGAAAAAGTGGGGAGAACCGTCTCTCCCTTTAACCTGAATCCCTACACAATGGGTAGTGCTTGTCTATACTTGTGTCTTTATTCTAATTTTATGTATAGCAGCTTCATGAAACTCAAATAGCTTGTTACATAAAATGCAGCTCTGAAGAGTGTGATTTATCTTTAAATATACTTTTTAAAATAGAATATTCCAGTGTATAAACAGTGGGCATTTGTGTGTAATCTTGCTTCACTTTTTACCATCCTGTAGGTTGTTTTCAACTGCACTTGTATTTTTATAAAAGCTTTTATGTGTCACTGCTATGGAGAATCCTATGGACCTGATTACATGGTTCTTTATATTCATGACATTCAGGTTTAAGTGATATACACTGTCAAAAACTACAGTTTTATAGGATTGTCCTTGTAATGATGTATTCTTCTTCATCTGTGCTCTGAACTTGTTTCCTTTCTGAAACTTAAAGAATCTGAGCCTGGATTTCTTTGTATAGCCTGTTAAATGTGAATGCTGCTTCTTATTTTGTCTTGTTTCTGTTTCAGTGGTCTGTTGATAATCCTGCAGTGCTTGTGGTCTTCTGTATGAAAGGTGTTTTGTAGAGATTTAACAATGGTTAGTAAATTAATATAATGAATAGTTCTCTCTTTATGGAATGCCATCATACATACTTGTGTGACCCGAGAAGACACCAAACATATGAGTATGCTCAGATGTACAGAGGTAACTGGCTTTTGTAAATGTGAGGTCCCCAGGCACAAACCTTGATGCAAATACAGGTGCACAGGCAGGGCTAGAGCCAGTGTGATGAATCCAGTGCATCTGGGCTGTATTGAACCTTCTCTGTGCACACTGTGCAGCTGACTTGTGTGTTGTATGTGCATAGCAGGCTGCCAGATGTTTCAGAAGGGGCCACTAAATGGCTGAAATAATCTCTTTTTATGTGGACAAAATGCATCAGTGTTGACAATATCTGCAGCCAATTCTCAGTAGGTAAAATTTCATCCCTTCTGTTTCTGTTTATGCTTGTGTTCCTCCTGCCTTGGAAATGGCTTTTAATTCTGAGGTGGTTTGTATTTGCCTGATCTCCAGCACAGTGCTTGGCTCAGAGAGGCCTTTTCAGCTGAACTGTGTGTTTGACAAGGAAAGCAGAATGTTGATATCTCTTCGGGTTTCTTACTGCTGTAGCAATGGCTAATGGCATGGGAGAACACAAATTATATACCTCACTTGCTGACTAGAGCGAGTTTGGAATTTGCTGGTTAGACCCCTGAAAGTAATGGCTGACACATGTGGTTATACTCAGCTCCCTGGATAACTGGGATGAAGGCGGAAGAGAGATTGAGAAGTTCTATGTAATGAAGATAACTGAGTGATCTGCTGCAGAGATGTATAGCTATAAGAGCTCCTGAATCACATCAGACCTAATAACCAGATGATTTTATGTGTGGGAAGGTCCTTCACTGGTCTCTCTGCATGAGGAAGAGCTGGCTTACTAATGGGTGCATTTAAGGCATCTATGGAAATTACAGGTGTGCGTTTAGGTTGAATATTTTCTCACCTATTTTCATCTAAGCTGGAAGAATTCTCTTTGCTATCTGGCTGTAAGTTAGTATGCAAGCTATGCAAAAGGTTGTGAATGACCAACCTTGTGAAATGGGTTTTTAGGTGGATGACTAAGAGTTCTTCCCTCTGCACTAGATATTACTATTATTACTACATTCTCAAAGTAGAAAAAACTTTCTTAAATACTGTGTTCTATGGAACAGACTGTGGGTAACATCCTTCATGTAAGAAATGGTGTTTGAAGAATAGGACACTGCTTGCGTTAATAGCATTTTCTTGTGAAAACGAAAGTTTGTTTTCAATTTCAGTTGTTCAAAGGTTGTTTTCAATTGTTGACAATTATAGATGAGACTTCAGGAAAGAAAGGCAAAAATGTTTTGGGAGTGTGATGAATGAGAAGGAACACTTTCCTTGTGCTTTTTGGAATGGTTTGGAAATAATCTAGAGCCAGTGCACAGTGCATTCTTGAGAGAAAGTGGTGGCAGTTCCAGATTTGGTATCCCATGCTTGCATCTAAGAAAATTTTTAGGTGGAAAAATGCAAAGGAAAGAGATCTACAGACACTCCACTATAGCCACACTATTAGAGTTGACTGTAGAAGCTGCTTAGGGAATTATATTCTGTTTTCTTGTATGTGGGAGCTTAAGAACAATAACTTACAGTAAGTATCATGAAAGCTATTACCTTGATACACAGGGGAATATGTTAAGGATACAGTTTCAACTTCAATCCATTTTTCATTACTAATAGCTTAAAACACATCTTCTGAGGCTGGCAATGCTTTGGGCTGTGTTTAAATTCTTTTCATTATTGTTATTTAAAATTTTATGCATCTGTTTTATTTAAAAGAGTTTCTGAACATTTTTTTTCTTGTTCTAATTTGCAGCATTACTTTACCGTTCTTTTTGGCCATGAAGGGCAGAAGCCACTGGAGCTCCGTTGTGAGGATGAAGTTGATGGAGATGAATGGGTAGAAGCTATTCACCAAGCTAGGTATGAAACCTGATTTTTAATCCTCAGCTCCATTTTATTCTAAATATTTGAAAATTTAAGTAAATGTGACAGTGCCTTAGGTGTGTATTCATGGGTATGTTATAGGAAAAAAATGCCTTTATCATTCATGATTATATCACTGTATTTTATCATTCATGAGTGATTGTGTTTCAGTTTAAATTAGTTCAAGAATACTCTTTTGTTGGAAACAACCCCTAGGATTAGTCCACTGTCAGAGGCAAAGTGTGTTACATGAATGAAGAAGTAAGTGATACACCAATGAATAAATGTTTCTTAAAAAGCTCTTATATAGAAATAAATGTAAGAAGGACGAGATCAAACCATTAGGGTCATAAAGCGCAACAAATAAAATTTTGACTTCAAAAATGAAATCCTGAACAGCGATGAATTCTGTGAAAAGGGTTGTGTCAGGACTTCCAGCCCTGCAATAATCTTCCCCTGAGAAAAGGTCTGTGTGGCAAATGGGCAAGGTTTACAGTATAATCTAAGTGAAAATCATCTAACTGAAGGTTTGTGAAATGGTTTGCAGAGGCAAATGTCTTTGCTGAAATGCTCTTTCTCCAGACTCCTCGCACAGACACTCAACTCAGCTAATCTACAGTGCCATGGTAACGCACAAGGAACCAGGCAGTTTCTGAGTCGCTTAGGACATGAGCCATGTAAACAGAAGTGATTTTGCTTTATAACTAAAAATGAACACCACCAGCTAGTAGTTTTTAATTTAGAACTTGTGAAATGAGGCCCTGAAGCTGCAGGTCTTGTGTCTCCTGGGGCATCCAGTCTTTGTATCTGCAACCTCTTATTGTTGGTATCCAACTGAATGGAGTCTTGTCCTTTCTTGGAAGGCACCTGCTGGGTTGTGGTATTAGGTGAACCACATTTTCCATCATAGCCCTCCAGTTGAACATGTTATTTCAGGTCTTAAGAAGCTGTGAGGCTGTGGGCTCTCAGCCCATCCCAGGATACCATGTCCACCAGTGGGCAGTCCCATTTTTCTGAGCAAGGAGGGAAGCAGGGAGATCTTCACATTGTCACTGGAAACATTTTCTTTTGTGGAATCCCACTGAAAGCAAGTGAAGAAAGGAGTATGACCTTTTGCCTTTTGGTAAGGGTGCTCAGGGGAAGCAGAGTACTACAGTTCTCTGTTCTCAGGATAATTTTCTTCTACTAGGGAATGTAAGCAAGAAGAGCTTCAAAACACTAGTTGAAATTTCTCTCTGGGTAGTTCAGTCCATAAATGTATCACACATGAATTTTCAAGGCAGAACTTAACAGAAAATTAAACCAATGTTAAGCAACATACAGTTGAAAACATTGAGAACTTAAACCTGCTGAGAAGAAGATACTCGTGAAGTTCAAGGTTGAGGTGGTTGAATTTTGACTCCATAAAAAAGTTATCAATGCAGTCTTCAGAAGACAAATGGATCTCTGTTGTAAGCAAGTTCAGTTTTTTTTCTCTCTGTTCCTTTTGTTATTTGACTTTTTCCCCTTATTTGTGCCTATTTAAATTACAGTCCCAATAAGATTGAACTATGGACACCACTGTGAAGGATATTCACAGTATCACAGAATGTCTTTGGTTGGAAGATACCTTCAAGATCATTTAGTTCAAGCCTTGACCCAACACTGCAAGCTCACCACTAAACCATGTCCCTGAGCACCAGGTCCAGGCACCATTTAAATGCCTCCAGGGATGGCAACTCCACCACTGCCCTGGGCAGACCATTCCAATGTTTGATAACCT
>WUAM01000133.1:5428704-5448033 GCA_024336885.1 Actenoides hombroni
AACTTTGTTTCTAACTCCAACACTTTTTGTCATACCACTTTTTAGAGTGCTAAGACATTAAATACTATGGTTTCTGAAAAAACCAGGATTTTTGAAAAACAAAAAAGGATTATTATATTGACCAATTTAAAAGAACTAAATCTCATAGTTTATTACTGTTTATTGCACATTTAAGATATATGTATTGCTTCATGGCAGATTTTTTAATATATGTTTTACTTGTTGGAAGAGATGTCCTGAGCTGCATTTTAAATTTTTTTTCCATTTATTCTTTACTATTGTAGTAGTTAAAATATAAAAATAAATGCAATAGAGTTAAATTAATTTCTTGTTCTTTTTATAATCTATTCAAGGAGGAAAAACTTTTGCTTTATGATAGCTGTGGGAACTCATTATAATTATTTTTAAATCTAAGCTTGCTTTCTAGATTAGGTGTTGAATTTAATATCTGTACTCAATATTGGCCCCTTCCAGTATATAACTGCACTAATACTGATTGAAATAGAAGTATATACAAAAAAAAGATTAACTGGAGAAGATGCACATTATTATATTTTTTAAAGCCTCACAGTATTTAATAACAAACGTTATTTTTCTTATGAGTGCTGTAACAAGTAGAAAGAAATTTAAAAGTATAAGATGTGCAGTCCAGAAATTCCTTCTGTCAAATCCTGTGCTAACTCAACAGTGGAAAAAGATGTGATAGTCATCATTTTCAGCGATAGATAATAAAATAATAACAGATCCCTCGACAAATATGTAAGTCTCTATTCTGATGTGTCTTGTGCAGTTTGGTCTTTATCTTGTGAAACTATTTAACTCTCAGAGGAACAAGCTTCCTTAAATCTAGGTGAAGAGGCAGTATGTGTCTGTAGATTTTGCCAGCAAACAAGCATTGTCGTAGGACCATGCATCTTCCGCACATTAAAATTATCTATGTGAGGAATACTCAATCATGTCAAACAACAGTCTAATGAAGATGTCTCATAGGAAGAAACTGATTTCTCCTGTACCTGAAATTGTTAAGAGTACTTCCTTTATGGTGCTCGTCCCTGCTGTGATTGTGACATCTAGTTGTGCTAGGGACTCTGCCCCTTTTCAGGAAAATACAGGTCAATGGCAGTTTGTTATCCAAGAGCTAGAAGGACTGATATCACAGTTCCTGTTACAAATTAGGATTAATGCATGTATTTGAGTAATTGAAAACTGGACTAAACAAAAAAATAGGTGTGAGCAAACTAAAATAACAGTTATGATGAGTCTTCGTCCATAAAGAGACCTGACAGGTGTAGAGAATTAGAAATAGTTCTGCTCAAGTGCCAGATGCTCCTCCCAAGTCTTCCCAAAAGACGGAAAAAAAGCAACCCTTCAAATAAATAAAACAAAATTAATAAATAGAATTCTTTGCCCTAGCCTGAGAATTAGAAGATCATTAAAACATCACTTCAGTTATCTAGCTCTCAGTAACTGTATACTAGGAAACTGGGTACTGCTACTGCCTATGTCTGAAAAGGATATTGAACACCAAAAGCTTGGATGATTTATGATCCAGCTATTCATTATATACTAAACCAAACAAATGCAGTTTTGCAGGTTTCTTGCCATTGGTGCAATGTTTATTCTGTCAGTATCCTGTAAGGGAACATGGAAAATAATATCTGGCTATTTTTACTAATGCAAATGTTATCTCTTTTAGTTATTCAGATATTCTGATTGAAAGGGAGGTGTTAATGCAGAAGTACATTCATCTCGTCCAGATTGTAGAGACTGAAAAGATTGCAGCCAATCAGCTTCGACATCAGCTTGAAGATCAAGACACAGAAATTGAAAGACTTAAATCTGAGGTATGTTCTACAGCCATCAAGCAATCATTGAATTATAACACTCTGGTGTGTGCATTGCAATAATATTCAATATTTCTGTAATATGTGTGAACATAACATAACCTGGAAATATGTCATAGTCCCCCTGTGAACCCTTGGCTAAATATTTTTCTTAGAAATGTTGGGGACTGTTAAACTGATTGGATTACTTCTTTGTCAGAGACTAGTATGACACATTGCTTTGCAGTATGGGTGTCATTGATTGTATTATTGCTACCTGTCTTCACATGAGGAGTTTGATCCTTGACATGTTGTCTTTGGTTGTGATAGTATTGAGAACTGTTCCCAACAGCTCTCTTTCACTGAATGTTAAAATTACGTTGCAGTCCTGAACTGATAAAGTCTGAAAGGCACATTTAGTTTTGAGAGGAGAACTAGCTCTCTTGTGGTCTTTCCTCCCATCTGGATAAAGAACCTTGCCATTTTTCAGACAACTGTGTCCATGTCCCTGTGACCAAATACATGCTTGTCATTCTCTGCAGCTTTAACAGGCTTGAAGAAGTGGAAATATTTTTCTGCTAGTTCTGTAACTAAGAGTTTCATTAACTTTAGAAAGCATTTAATGAATTGTTGTTTTTGACAGATTATAGCTCTCAATAAAACAAAAGAAAGAATGAGACCTTATCAAGGCAACCAGGAAGATGAGGATCCAGATATTAAAAAAATTAAAAAGGTAAACATGCAGCCTTCTGTGCTTAAGAGAAGGGTGGGATGGGCGGTGTACTTCTATATTTTAGTCTGTCAAGTTTTGTCTTCATTTGTTTTCATTGAGTACAGCCAAATAGCAAGATTCCTTTTGCCTTGCCTCTACTTAAACCTCTTAAATTACATCAGCTTCCCATGTTTCAGTGCCACATTTATTCCATGGCCTGTTTGTCATGTAAGGATTCACTTATACTTGCAAGGTGTATAATGAATTTCTTAAAGAAACTTGCACATTGTATTCAACTGCTTATAAAGACTTTATTTAAATAATGGGCTTTGTCCTGTAGGAATCAAGTGTATAGTGATGTTATACTCCTTTCTTATAAAAATGGTTATAAAGATGTAAGAGAATGACTTATATTCTGTCACTGCAGCTGGAATACAAATACTGAAAACGCAGAGAGCGGCAGGTTTAGGTTGTTAGATGATCTGTTTGATGGTGGTTGTTCCAGGATACTATGGCCAGTGTTTCTAGTAACAAGGACAGGATGTCCCAGTTTGTATGACATTTACATGTCATACTTTTTGATAATACTGCTTAAGGCTGGATATAACCAGCCTCCAGAACTATGCCTATTGCTGTCTCGCACAAACCCTAATGCACGAGCATGAATGGAGCTCATGCTTGAAGATGTGGTCGTGTATGTGTCACCCTTATTCTCCTGGTGTTCAGTCTCTTTAATTGTATAATATCCTTTATGGTATGTGGACTTCGTTTTTGACTTTTTCTGGGTCACACAGTCTGAGTCAGGGTCAGCAATGAGCTGGCACTCTTGTGTAAATTTCCCTTTTCATGTAGATTAAACATTTTAATAGAAGCTGGAAATGTCTCTTTTAGTAGAATTAGACCTCTGATTCTGAGTATAATTTGCTGCATTCTACATCTTGATTGTTTTGGCAATTGGGCTGGGTTTTTCAAAGTGGTTTATTCAGAGTAAAACTTTACCAGTGAAATTTTGCATGTCTCTTTCAAGATGAATGATCTTCACATCAAGATCAGGGTAAAGACATACTGAAATTTTCTGTGACCTGATGTAGACCTTTTCTGTAATCTTTAATCCACTTGTAACTTCAGTGGAGACTGCACTTAAGTAAATTTTTCCATGATAGAGAGATGCTTTTTAAGAATGCAAAAAATCTACCTTTTCTGTATAATAGTATGGCTGGCCTAGGTATGACACTAAGCAGTGTATTGATATCTAACTTTAAATACACATGCTAAATGGTATCTATTCAAACCAGAAAACGAACTGAGTTTAACAACTGTGCCAGAATTATGTCACTAATCAAGTCTGTCTTGAAATGTCTTACCTGGAAGTGTTGCACAATACTTTTGGGGGTATAAAAGAACCATATAAGGTGAGGTAAAAAGAACTAAAAAATCTGCGAAGAGTGTAGCACAATTATGCTGACAGGAAGAGCGTATACAAGTGTAGGACATTTGAGTTTTCAGTGAAAGGTACCTTGATATGTATGTGATATCTTTTCAGTCTGTTTTATGGCAACAAATATGACCAAGTGATTGTGGGAATTTCGTTAACAAACAGGAATCTAAAAAAAATCTGTAATTCAGGAGCAAGTACAGATCAGTAAGGGCAACATACATTTTTTTCTTTTCTTCTTTTAAATAGAGGTATTTCATTTAGAGGGTTACTTCTACAATGAAGAGCTTATGTTAGGTTGTGTAATGCTTTTCTCATTCTGCCTTTCTGCTTTGTCCATTTTTAGGTCCAGAGCTTTATGCGGGGCTGGTTATGTAGAAGAAAATGGAAGACTATTGTCCAAGATTATATTTGTTCTCCCCATGCAGAAAGTATGAGAAAAAGGAATCAGATAGTTTTTAACATGGTGGAGGCTGAATCTGAATATGTGCATCAACTTTATGTTCTTGTGAACTGTTTTTTGCGTCCCTTAAGGATGGCTGCAAGTTCAAAGAAGCCACCTATCAGTCATGATGATGTTAGTAGCATTTTCCTCAACAGGTATGGGGGTTTTTGTTTGGTTTTTGGGTGTTTTGTTAATGGCTTCTTCTCATTCTACTTCACTTTACAGTAGTGAGGTCTGGCACTTAGGTTTTTGCTCTGATGTAAGTAATGTCACTGAGGTCGACTGTGTTTCCAGGAGTAAAAGGTGAGGTGCATTTGGTGATTTTGTTTGAAACCAGCTAAATGTCTTTGCCTCATTAGCTTCCATTTCTTCCTCTCCTAGAGGAAAAAAAGGACAAATTGTGTATCTTGGGACAGCTCTCATAATTTTCTGTCATCTTTCCTGTTCCCTTTCTTCTTAAGAGAGCAAATTGGACTTAGTGGCTTCACATGATCCAGATAAGACTCTGAGGATGAGTATGTCAAATCTTCTGTTTTCCATTGTTCTGCTGAAGGAGTCTCCTTCTCTCTCACTTGTCTACAAAAAAGAGTTGTTCTTTGCATTAAGCATCTAAGTATTACCATAATGAGTATGTACAAATAAGCCAGCAGGCATCTAAAATTTTGTATAGGGTTGGGATTGCATCATAGTCTGCCCCAGATTTATGAGAAATAGCACATGCTTCTTTAGTTATGAGAGAGGTTTCCCTTCCATGACTCATTCATAACTGTACGTTTTATGGTTTCTCTTACAACTGGGATGTCCCCTACTTCTGTTGACTTCATGACCTGAAGTACAATATTTGAGTTCATATTACAGAAAATTTGTAAGCTTCAAATCTTAAACAACATCAACAATGTAGATGACTACTAGTAGATTGAGGTTTTCTGCATCTTGCTGATCCTCATACACTACTGAATGACTTCATTGACAGACATATTCTTGTAAAACCTATTAATTCATCTTCAACATGTTATTAAATAATGCTTTTGCTTATAATAATTAAACAGATTATGGTTTCTACACCAAATACTATATATTTTGTAGACTTACTACACTAAAAATTTTAAACAATGCAATAAAAGGAAGCATTTACTTCCATTCTAATAACTATTTTCTGGTTTTATTCTAGCAAAGTGCAAAATATACTAATAACCAGGAAGAAATGTTTGCTTTGAATTGTTAACCAGAAGATAAAATCTGAATTCCCTTTCTGTTTGTTTAAATACTTGTTTTTCAGTGAAACGATCATGTTTCTTCATGAGATATTTCACCAAGGCTTAAAAGCAAGAATAGCTAATTGGCCTACCTTAATCCTAGGTAAGTAACTGTGTTTTTCTCTCAGAGTACAATTCTTGTATTTATTTTTGGAATTACAGCAAGGTGTTCTTTTTTTAAAGATGGGCTTTTTTTCAAGTCCTTTTGAATGGAACATGTTTCCAGAACTAACACTGTGAGATCTGGTGGTGTGGGAGTCCCATGTGGGCAGTAATGAGTGTCTTGCAGTCTGTATATGAGAATGCCTCTTCCCTAAGCAGTGATTAGACACGGGCCCTTAAATTTTTGGTGGTATTGCCTGGTTATTAGCTAATCAGAACAACTCTGTTTTGGCAGGTGGAAAGAACCAAGTTTAATGTTTCTGAAATCTCAGTATACTGGAAACAGACCTGATTGTAGTAATGCCCTTCCATAGAATATAGTAGTTTTAAAATATATTTTGAGAGATGGGTAGCTGGAAAAAAAAAGCATTTCTTGACTTTTTCTAGCTGACTTATTTGACATTCTGCTGCCAATGCTGAACATATATCAAGAATTTGTTCGGAATCATCAATATAGTCTACAAGTACTGGCAAACTGTAAGCAAAACAGAGATTTTGACAAACTCTTGAAGCAATATGAAGCCAACCCCGCATGTGAGGGGCGAATGCTGGAAACTTTCCTTACTTACCCCATGTTTCAGGTAGTCTCTGTATATTTTTCATAATTATTTGTATTTAATATTTCATTGAATCATTTTGTGTTACTGGCATTCCAAGTGTTGAAGATTCTTCTGCTTAAGTGAAAATACTCTCATGCAATTTAGTTTAGTTTTCATTTATTTCATTATTTAACTTCAGCTCTTCCTGTAGACATTTTTTCTCCAACTATGCTGATTCATCTTTACTCAGAATCTTATATATGTTGAAGGGGAATGTGGGATGAGGACTAGCACCAAAAGAAAAAAAAAGCCAATAAACAATTACTCAACTTCTGCCTGCTGTGGTATTATGAAACAGTCCAGAGAGAGATAATATACCTGGTATAGCAAGTTAGAGCAGCCACAAGCATTTTACTGTGAATACGTTTTGAAACTTCTCTCCCACTTTGTTCTCCAGTGACATGATTTTTAAAAAATTAAATATATATTGCAAAAGTTTTGAAATCTTTATTATCCTTCTGATATTTTGTCTTGATCTGCCTGGATTAATTATTTGCAGATATTTAAGAAGTCTGTGGAACACTAGTCTGATGATTTTGTGACTTTTATATTTAAGCTAACATTTTAGGCATCGAGAGAATAGTGAACCCCCTCAGTTTGCTCTGTTACTGGCAAAAAACAAAACAAAACAAAACAAAAAACAAACAAAAAAAAAAAAAGAGAGAGAGAGAGAGAGAGAAAAAAAGGGGGTGTCAGTGACACTTGTATTAGCACTAGTTATTTACATGTGCACTATTCATATGTGGTATAGCACGTTAGTGCATTTTAAAAGTCATGAGACATTTAGAAGCATGTGTCCTGTTAACCTTGAGGGGAGGTGTGTATGGATACCCCAGGGAGTTTTGAATGTTTTCTCTCTTGGCACTTGGATAGTAGCATGAAACAATGAAATTTAATGTCCTATTTATAGCTGCCACTGATTGGATCTTTTCCTTAAAATGTAATAAATGGATCTTGTGCTTCCTCAAACTGAAAATATACATATGCATATGTAGTCTGTATCTCCTAAAAGTTCAGTATTTTTGGCAGTAGTTATATTTAGAATGTATGTATAATCATGTATCTGTGGATATTCATTTAAAGAAGACTGTGTTTGCAAAGTTTTTCTGACCACAATAATGGCTAGTATGTAACAATAAGCTGTATTGGAATTATTCCCTTGAGGATTTACTGATTTTGAATTTATTTGTTTTAAGATTCCTAGATATATTATAACGCTTCATGAACTTTTGGCTCACACACCACATGAACATGTTGAGCGAAAAAGCCTTGAATTTGCTAAATCTAAACTAGAAGAACTTTCAAGGTAAGATTTTTCTACCTTATGTTTGACAATCTTGAAACAAAGGTTTTTAAATGACATATCTATTTTCTTTATTTTTGTTCGGTTTTGTTGTTTTTTAAAAAATCCTTTTAAAGAAAAGGATCAAAGGAAACCAAAACAAAGATAATAAAAAAAAAAACCTAAACCAAAACAAAAAAATCCACCCCAAAACAATAAAAAAAAACCCCACCCTCAACCTAGCTTTTTTGTCTGTTTTGGGTTTTTTTCGGCTGACAAATCTACAAGTGTCTCCTTGTATTTTAGGTAGGGGAGAATACAAGTTGCTATAGGAACCACCTACCCCTGGATTATGAGCAAAGCAATATTCTTTACATAGAGAAATATTTTTTTTTTTCACAGTTTAAGGCAAAGGAGCATTTCTGATACTCTGTGACAACAGCAATCAATCAAGGTCTTGAAAAGTACTCAGTTCCCAATCTGTGTTTTAATTTATGTGTGTTAATAACTGATTTGCACACGTGCTTCAAAATAATGCCAGATTAACAAGAACTAAAAGTATATTTTGAGAACTGGTGCTGTCTGTAGAAACTTGCAAAATGAAGCTCTTCCCTGAACTCCTAGACCATTCTCAGATGTTTCCCCCTGTCAGCCCTGTAAGAACCCTGTTTGGTTCTTAGCACTGGGAAACAATTTTCTGCCGTGAACAGAGGAATGCTGCATCAAGTCCAGGATATAAATCTTGAGTATCTGTCTGGAATATTCACCAAAGATGTACTTTGAGAATATTTAGTTGTAAAAGAGGGATTACTTCATAGTTTTTATTAATTGCATTCTCTTGACTGCTCAGTTTTCTTTTTCTAATAAGACAAAGTGCAAACTTGTGCAAACTGTTCATTTGGAGCTTATTATTTTTGCCTCTTTGTCCTCCTGTATCTTTAACAGGGGCAGCTTTCTGACTCAGGTCATATAGTGCCACCTTTTCAAGCTCTAATTTTTTAATGAGCTGGACGGGCAATATCTTTTACAGAAATGTCTGTGTGTCATTTCTGCAGTGCTCAGCAGGTTCTGTCCTGTTCTGAGGCCATCTGAAGCAGAAAGAAGTAATGTCTCCTTTCCACACAAGCAAAGCAGAGAATTTCTCTGGCCAGGGTTATCTGCATAAATAGATCAATCATCTCTGACTTGTCTTCATCTCATAGTCAGAGTTCAGTGCTGATCTAACTAATCTCACTGACCATTCAGAATTGGAGGCTAAGACAGATTGATCTTCCTCCGCTCATAAGGCAGGCAGTATAGACAGCAAATATAAAACATTGTGACTCGTTTCCACCCCTTTAATGTAGTTCTAAAGGAGAGGAAGGACATCTCAGATAGTGCAGTCTGGTCCCAGTTTAGGAAAGTATTGTACATCACAGCACCAAATAAACTTCTGGGGTGTTTTCAGCCTTAGAAAAAAATCTGTATTTCCCTGTGTAAGGGAAGGATGCCTGTGAAAAAAAGTGAAAGTAGGTGGTGAGCCATTGAGATTGTGTTTGTCATAGGAAGTATGGGGGAAGCAAATGGTACGTTTAGATGTAAACTGAAGCAGAGCAGAATGGGAAGCTAAAGTCAAGGGCAGGGACTCTACAGTGTGTGACAACCAATAAGAACTGCAAGGAAACACTTCCAGGTTTATAGCAGCCTAGTCTATTAAGTAAGGATCAAGAAGTACTGCTCTGTCAGGTGTGGAGGGTTTTTGTCTTTGTGCTATCTGTCAGATGTGTTTACGAATAGTCTAAAAACTCTAGCAAAATCTATTCCACTGCTGAAAAAAAATGGAATTATTACAAGAATCATTTGAAAGGGAGGGAAGAAAGGCAAGAAACTTTCTGTGGGGTGATCATGTACTGCATATGTATGTCTGTTTTGTAACAGGTGGCAGAGGACATTAGCTACCTGCTGTGTTTACACTGTGTAAGTGCAGATGAAATTAGACCCCACAGGTGCAAGATACATTTCATGGAATTTATTGTGAATTTTGTGTTGTATCTAACAGGGTGATGCATGATGAAGTGAGTGACACAGAAAACATCAGGAAGAATCTAGCCATAGAAAGAACGATAGTAGAAGGCTGTGATATATTATTAGATACCAGCCAAACTTTTATACGCCAAGGTAAGACATTCTTCTTTAAATCTCTCTTTATAATCATGAAAAAAATTGCATTAAAACCAGCAGGGTTCTTGTTGCTGTCATTGGTTAGGTCACTGCACTGCACACAGCTAACAGCCCAAGACTGCTTATGGTCTGTGCAGGGTGAGTCACAAAATGCTCTGATGACAACTAATTTTGGGCTATAGTTGACCCCACTACTGTGCTGTTTTCTTTAGAAACCATGAAATACAGCAGCACATGAATAGTAAAGTACCCATGGGATAGTAATGTACGCTCAGCCTGGACTATGATCTTCAGAGGGATGCAGATTACCTACAGTTCCATGGAGACCAGCGCTGCCTGGACAGTTAACATATCAGTCAACTGATACCAATGTTTGAGGAAAAATGCAGGAGACACTTGAAGCGTTGTCAGAGATTGCTAGGAAAGCAAAGATCTGTCATTTTTTCCCATTTTTCTCAGTGCTTTGGAAACATCTCAAATTGATAGTGTGAGCATAGCTATAATACCAGAACATATTCACTTTGCTTCTTGAGAGATGCATTTTTGGGCTTTAGTAGAAGCTCAGGATAGATCTAAAAATCACTTCTGCAAGAAGTAGCCAGGAAGAAGAGACTTCCTGTTCTTCCAGGAATGTAGGACTGCTTCTAATATAATAGCAAAGCAAGAGGAGAAGAGTCTATTCTCAGTCGTTTTGGAAACTGTTTCTATTGAAACTTAGTTGTAGCAGAGGTGGAATTTGTTGTTAAGTTCCACAAATTGTGATAAAATACCTTTTCTATTTAAGATAAGTGTCACTTTTTACCAGAAACTGCAAACTGGTTGGAGTTCTTATTTGGTAGGATTTACTTTAATGTTAAGACATCAAACATGAAAACCTCATGACTGAAGCTTATTTTTCTCCCATTTACATAATAATTTACCTTTGGATCTTTTAAAATAATCTAGTGGGTTTGTATACAGTTAGTACAGATATGTAGTGTAAGGTTTTGATTGGGTAAAAACATCTTTGTGTCTGAAGCATTAAATATATTTAGGAAAGGTTAGGAATGTAATTTAGGTGCAGTCCTTCATGAGACCTCTTCTAGATAGCCTCAGCAGAATATTTGGTATTTAATAGAGCCATATACACAGCTGCTAATTAATAAGCTTTGTAAATGTTTTTAAATCCATTCTGTGGTGTTTCTGTAGTCATGTGGCCAAACTATGAAACTATGTTGTTTGTCAACAGTCACTATTAGATTACGTGATTCTTCTTTAACTATGTGCATTTGTTAGAAATGAAATATTTAAAGACTTAGGAATATGGCTTTGAGAAAAATACAAAGTTTTTGTCTTGCATCCACAGCCAAAAAAATTATAAGGCTGTAATTATCCTATATTGACCTGCACCATACAATTGAATTAAATATTAGAAATTTTTTTTTCAAGATTATTGCAATATTTTGTGTTTATGTATTTGTTGGGATTTTTCCCCTTAAGGTTGTCTGGTACAATTTTGTCTGTGTACCTGGGGTTTCATCAGTAAAAACTTAGTAACTTACTATTTTTTTTTTGTGGGAATCAGTCTGAGAAAGATTACTGTTGGAGGGTTAGACCTAGGTCAAACCCACAATATAAGTAAATTAAATTCAGATTTATTTCTGGGCATACAATCACAGAACAGTGGACAAAACTGTATGCTACAGAAGCCTGTATTACCATTTATCTTTTGGAACATTAACCTCATATGATTTTGTTTAATCAGAAATCTGAATAGAGCTACTGAAGTAACACAGAGCCCATTTTCCTTTCACATCTGGCAGTAGAGTTACTTTGACAGCGATGCCCATCTCCTCTAATCTCAGTTAGGCTCCTAGTCTTTGCATTGATCAGTGTAGACAAGTAGAGGAAACCTCTTTTCAGCCCAAAAAAAAGGACAGAGGGGCCTTTACCTTTGTTCAGGATTTTTATGTGAAGGTTAATTACAACTGTGCCCTGTGTTAGATATTTTACTTTTCTAAGGAGTTGAGTCTGTTGAGCTGTAAAAGTTGAGACCATAGAACTATCTCTGGCAGTGCTTTGCAATGTAGATTGTGGATTCCCCTTCAGGTTTCCTGGGGTCTGCTTTTCTCTGTCTCTTACTTATATTGTCAGGCAAAATGTAAGTCTTGGTGGATGATTAAGGAACATTTCCTTTAAGAGTCTAACAGAAACATAGAGAGTCTCAATCTGCAATCCGACATTGGAATAACACTGGGACTAGTGGGCACGTTGATGCCCTTTAAATGACTCCAAACACTCTGTCTAATGTTCCTGCCATTTCTACTGATAAATACATCACAATTACAAAATAATGGAAGACTTGAAGTTGGAAGGGACTTCTGGAAATTATCCAGTCCAATCTCACCTGCTCAAAGCAGCATGAAGTGGAGCAGGTCGCTCTGTACCATGTCCAGTTAGGCTTTGGTTGTTTCCAGGGATGGAGGCTCCACAGTCTTTCTATATGAGAAACTGTTCCTGTGTTACCTTACAGTAAAATGAATAGATCTTCAGAATGGAGAAAGCCAAACTGAATTTGTAAATCAGGCAGTTACACGTAGGCTAATTTTTTTCGTTTTGTCAATACAACCTTTTGTATTTCTTGGACTGAAAAAAGGCTAATAGAGTGACTATTCTGGCTGTACTGAAGTACTGCAAATGCTTATGTCTGTAGTTCGATAGAAATCCCTAAGTTTACACTGAGTCCAAACTATACTTTTAATGAATGTTCTAAATTTAGCCACACTGGCTCATTGCAACTGTACATTGGCCAATCGTGACCATTTTTTTCCTTAAGAGGAAATCTGTAGTAGAATGCATGGTAGGCAAACGCCCAATTTAATTAATCACAAAGGCTTGATGGGAATGCATAAGGTCCTTGCTTCATGTCAGCCATGCAGCACATATAGGTGTGTTTCTCTCTGTAAATACTGAGTATAAAAGAGAGATAACACAGTCTCTCTTTTCAGCATTTAAAAAATGTGGTTTATTCTGATTTACCTTATTAAACAATATTTCAGCTCCATACAAGATCACCATTTAACCTTCAGCCCAATTTAGGAACACAGACTACAGTATTCCTGAAAGCATGCTAATAATGATGAAAAAAAGAAAACAACAACAAAACCCAAAAGCTACCTGTAAAGTTGTATCTGTAACTTTGTATTTATAGATACTGTTATTTTAAGTAGCAAAGCAGAAATGAAATGTGCAGGTTGAATATTGTCACCCTGAATGCATAGAGGGAATTTCAGGACAAAAATGACACTGAGAATTTTCAGATGGGACGTTGCTTGGGAATTGTTTTGTACGCACTTCCTGGCAATTGGACCTAGTCAGTGTAACATGGAAAAGTTGCTGTTCCAACACATGGGAATAGTCTTCTTCCTGTCTTTCACAGTTGAGTCAGGTAGGCTGTTTTGTCCAGGGTAAATGTACAACGACCAACAAGTATTTATGGGTTTTGGTCAGGATTTAAGTGAACCTGAAAAACATTCCAGACCTTTGCAAATTTCTAGAGTAAAACTTTACTCCACTGCTTTGTTGTGCCGACACAAATAACACCGCACATACTTACTTTAAATGTGAATTTGCTGTCAAAGGACACTATTCTCTTGCAGATTTACTGATGTATATTTTGCTATGCCAGACAGTATATGTTTCGAATAAATTAATGACATAAGGCTAATTAATAGAGGGATCTAACTGTAGAAAAATGAAGGTACACAGTAGCTTTCTCAGTTACCTTAATGTCTGTTAGTTTAAGATGGTGTATGTGAACTTTGAACAAGATCATTTTTTGACAATGTAGAATAAGAATACTAATCTACTATTTCATGGATAATTCAGGCTTGCACTGTGTCAAGATGCTGCTGGTAGTTTGAGCTTAGATATAGCTATGCTAGTCCAATATCTTGTTGCCTCTGAAAGAGGAAGGCCAGTATCAAACCCCTCATGCTTTTTCTGCTGCTACTTCCTTTGTACCATCACTGATGCTTTTTTGACCTTGCAGAGAGGCATATCAGGGAGCTAAGTCAACTACTTCCTTGTAGTACGAGCTTTCTGCTGATTTATCTCTATTAGCTAGCGAACGTTGGAATAAGATGAGAGCCAGTGTAAGGGTGATAGTAAGGAGAGATGTGTGGGAATGAGATTAGGAGGTCTCTTGTCTGCCCTGTCTGGTAACAGCAGGTTGTATCATAAAATCTTCCCTTTCAGTATATAGAGGAATTGCACTTCACCACCAAATTTAACTTCAGATCCAAATTTGTAAGTGATACACATGGTGATATCAATCTGGAAAAGTTGGTCAGGGACTGGTTTTGAGGTATGAAATGGCAGAGAAGCAAAGCTGTCCCCAGTCTCTAGTTCTGCAGAGCACAAATTCATCTTATGTAACCAGGTTCAATTTAGTTCAGAAGTGTTTTACTGGTAACACATTTTAGATGAGCTGTGGAGCACTGAAAATTATGCAGTATAAGATAAGAAGAAGAAATGCACTTCATTTCCATCTCTCTTGCACATAGGCGCACACATACACAAATTCTTTCCCTTCAAAACCTCTTCTTTTCATCCTCTGTGTCATTGGTGTGTAAGTAATGTATCTTTTGCAAGTCTGGCAGCTGTCAAATGTGCAGTTTGCTGTTTAGCTTCATTCTCTGATCTGTGTGCTATTAGTGTGTTTAAACTGCATAAGAATTTGCCCAAAATCTAATTCTGCCATGTACATAAGTACTAGCCAAGACTGTATTTGTTTAAGTCTATTTATTGTAAAAAAGAGAGAACATGTGCACAAAAAGATGATTGACTTGTGCTTAAAACAGATGCTGATGTACAATGAAAAGTTGCTTTAATTGATATAATAGTATTCAGTGCATTAACAGTTTAAACACTGCCTACTAAATGTTACTATAGTACACTAAATTTTACATTTTTATTATCAGGTTCCCTTATTCAAGTCCCTTCAGTTGAGAGGGGAAAACTTAGTAAAGTTCGTCTGGGATCATTATCTTTGAAGAAAGAAGGAGAAAGACAGTGCTTCTTATTTACAAAACATTTTTTAATTTGCACAAGAAGTTCAGGAGGAAAACTGCATCTTCTCAAGGTATAGACTTTACATTATGACTCAATTTATGAACTGAAAACAATTCTTCAGCAGAAGTTCAAAATTTTATTATTTTATGACTTTAATATGAGATTTGCATGAAGAGAAGTGAGGTGATGCACAGAAGGTAGTTGTGTTGTCTTCTTATTGCAAATAACAGAATTCAGCCAAAGTTTTTACTAACTACAGGTTGTTTTTTTCTAGAACTATGTAATTCTAATAGTTTGGAGGGTAAAAAGAAGACATTGGCTTGTCTATTTATATAAGCTGGTACTGAAAGTCAGTTTTCAGTGCGTAACTCAGCTAGTACAATCCTGTGGAATTACCAAAGAATGTTTTCCAGAGCTCTAATAAAATTAATTTTTAAAGTCAATTATGTTTTCCTGAACAGCACATTCTCTTAAATTGAAAGCTCTTCTAAGAAAAGTCTAGTTGTATTTCTGAGACTCAAGACTTTCATAATGTTTGCTTGTGAATAAAGAGATGTTGGTAGTTTGCAGAGTGGATTATGTTGAGTAGAATTTTAATTTGACAGAGACATTTCTGAGAGGCTATTTAAACTGTTTATCTGCTTTTTCACTTTGGTCTCCTTAAATATTTCAAGCATTTTGAAAAGTAAATAGTGTAACTGAACCTTTAAAAAAAAAATCTTCTATGTATTTGATTTAAATTCAGAAGAAGATTAAATTCTAGTTACCTTTTTTTCAGACTTGTGAACAAGTCTGTATGCGAGATAAATTGTAGTGTGGCAAAAATGAAAGAAATTTGGCATATTTCAATATATTATTGATTTGTTGAGTTAAGAAAAACATTATATTCAATCTGTCTGCATTTAGTCCTTGAGGAAAAATGTGCGTCATGAAATTGATCTGTCTTCCTAAGAGCTCTGAGTAACGCAAAATCTTTGAGTAAGGTATATCAAAGTTCAAAAATAACTGTAGTGACAAATGGGAACAAATGTCAAAACTTGTGAAAAATGTGCTTTATTTTCATAGACAGGAGGTGTTCTGTCTTTAATAGAGTGCACACTGATCGAGGAGACAGACGCGAGTGATGATGATTGTAAGTTAAATTCAGCTGTTTGTAGTAATTACAGTTCCTAGTTTCTTAAAATTTGTACCCTTTGTTTATTTTTAAAAAAAGCAAATTGATAATGTGTGCTTTCATGAAACCAGGGAGTACAGCGTTAAAGCAATTCAGTAGAAGAGATGTTTTAATAATGGACATGCTGACTTGGATAAGGGTTTGTTTTGTTATGTTTGATCTTGCTGTTGACAACCCACATAGGATTTTCAAGTAGGCTGGCTGAAGGAATGTGACAAATTATTTGCTGACTTTTGTATACCATTTCACCCTGAGGATCTTGGAAATAAAAAAACATGCTTCAAAACAAGCAGCAGATAACTGGGTTTCTTAAATGCATGGGGGTTGAGTGAGTTGGCAGAATTAGTGGAAAGTTTTTGTCTTGGACTCCTAACGAATCTTGGCTGCAATCTTGTTCAAATGAAATGACAAAAAAGAGTCCCAAGCTGGTTTTATTGTTACTCATTTTGGCTTCCATCCTGCAGTTCTAGGCAGGTTTGGCACTTGAATTGTGAAAGTAGTTTAATTAATTTCAGTGATACTTCTAGTATGCTGAGAGTATATCAGTGTAGAAATGTGGGAAGGACTTTAGCTCTATTTGGTATCTTTAAAAGTAATATATAGCAACTCCCACTACTTCATGTTTGTAACATCTTTTGTATTTGGTGTATGTGAAAAACAAAATGAGTTCTGGATCCCCAGCTGGATTTGCTCGTTGTCAGAGGGGTGTTTTAAAGTAACTTACATTCCAAATGAAAATATTACTTTCTTTGTTTTATAGTCTGAAGTCTCACATTTTACATTTTTTTTCCCCACTCTGACTGTAAAGCAAAAGGCTCTGGACAAGTATTTGGACACCTTGATTTCAAGCTTGTAGTTGAACCTACAGATGCTCCTCCTTTTACTGTTGTCCTTTTAGCCCCATCACGACAGGAGAAGGCTGCATGGACAAGTGATATCAGTCAGGTATCTTGATGCGTTCTTTATCTTGTTTTTATTGAGTTCTTAATTTATTCTGTATTTCTGAAAACTAGTCCAGGAGAGGGATGTTGATTTCTTGAGCGCTGATTTGCTGTGATACATATGAAAACCCCTTAGTGTTACCTGTTTTCCTCAAAGTATTGCTTTGCTTTTTAGTCATTGGTTAAATGTGTTTCTCAACGAGAGAGATGCAATATAAAATAGAAAATTGTCAATTGACAAACGTAATACTAAAGGTAGTAATTTTTATGTCTAAGGAGAGCCCATGCAGATATGTATTTTCATTTAAGGAAATAGATGGTACGTGTTTGTTCATAACTTTCATTCAGATTGGAAACCACCTGACAGTCCTGAGAGTGAAAATGATACTGTATCATATCAATACACAGATCCCAAGCAGTGGTAAAATGAGATAAACTCTGATTTCCACCAAAAAGAATATTAACAAACTAGTATAATTACTAAGTGTCCTGACAGTTCATGAACTGTCTTTATTGTGAATTATGAAAAATTGTGTTTTAAAATGGGCTGGAACACAGGACAGACAGGAATAAGTCCATTCTTAGCCTAAATAATAATAAATTTATATGAAAGAGTCATCTGCAGTTCATGTAGGCTAGAGATCAGAATTTGGGTCTGCCTCCAAAGGTCAGGTCTTCTCTTCCAAACCACTCCAGCTCCAAACAACGCTACTGTGGTGTTAGGGGAAGAGCTGAAAAGCTCCACAGCTGACTTGAGAGCTGAGCAAGACAGATGTAAACATGACTAGCTGCATACAGCTGAGAGAGTAAAGGGCTGTCCAGATTGCCTGGGAAACAGAAGGATTCTGCCCTGATCCCTCTTCAAGGAAGGGGAGATTTCCCAACTTTTGAAGACAGGGAAATTCTGTATAGATACAGGGCCAACAATTAATAGATGATTATAAGTGAAGGCCTCTGGAAACTGAGCTCTGTTAGCACTGTGAGGCTGAAAAAGCTTCTCCAGCCTTACAAAGGAAGGGAAGCAAGGGGTGCTGACTGAGCCCATTGTCAGCAGAAACACTGCCATAAAAAAATTACTGATTTACCTGCCCAAAGGCATTTTTCTTCTTTTTAACCCTGGCTACAACCTTCAAGGAGAACACAGGAACTGTGCTAACAAAAAGGGCTTATAAAAAGTATTTTTTTGTTAATAAATATGTGTTCTCCTGTGTTCGCAAGTAAAAAAAGTATACAGGCAATTGCTCTTCACTCGCAGCATTAGTCTTGATGTTCAGAGTTTTGCATCTTATTTAATGATACATACATAAAACATGTCATATTTGTCTCTGTGTTCTAGTAAGGCTTCTTGAATTTATATTCCTTTCATGCAAACCATACACTTCTTTTGAAAAATGTATGGGTTCTGTTGATGCTGAAGAAGTCTCCCCTCTTCCAGTTTGAGCGGCTCGTCCTTCAGCCCTAGATCCCTGTTACACTCATTCCTTAGCTAGGGTGATAGTATCTCTCAGAGAGGTGATAAATGCTAGGCCTTTGCAGACTGAGGATGACAGTACTGCATTACCTCTGGAAGCTTTATGATTGGTGCTGAGGGCTGCTTTGCAACATTTGAAATTCCCATAGGGTAAATTACTTGGTTTTATTAGATGCATTTTTCCAGGTGCTTTTAGGTAATGACTGGATAAAGTCATAATGTAAACTGTTAGAACTGCACTTTTCAAATAAATACCTGATTTCAAAACATATATAGCTACATAGATCATATTTTAAATATATAGTTACACAGATAAATTTTAAACCTGAAGAGGCCTCTGATTGTCTTTCTGGACCAATCTAACATCAATTGTTATTTTGCTGTAAGATGTTCCGAAGGAAGTAGACTATTTTTATACTTGAAGTCAAGATAAATGATGATTTTGGAAACTACTTTTACTGACATAAAGAAATAGTGTTTATAGATATACATGTATGACACTTGATGAATCAAACTGAAAGTATTATGTAACGAGTCCTGTAGTGTTCAGTAGCAGGTACTTGTTGCATACAGTATAAGCCTGATCCACTGGCACACTCTCTGCTGACTTCCAAGAGCAAGGCTTGGGGTGCTCTGTTAACTGCGTAAAAGTGGATTATAGAATCATAGGATCATAGACTGGTTTGGGCCAGAAGGGACCTCTAAAGGTCATCTAGTCCAACCCCTTTGCAGTGAGCAGGGACATCCTCAACTAGATCAGGTTATTCAGAGCCTTGTCAAGCCTCCCCTTGAATCAATCCAAGGATGGCTTGAATAT
>WUAM01000133.1:5480507-5495498 GCA_024336885.1 Actenoides hombroni
GACTAATTGCTTAATCTCTTTTGAATAGAACAAATTATAAAAGAAGTTGCCTGAAGCCATCCAGAACTGGCTTTATGGCACTGTGCTCGGTCCAAACGTCACAGAAGTGTAAGGCTTTACTATACCACGACCCTTCAGGGAACGTGAGTCACCCCCAGGAACAGTAGCCAAGCTTGCAGTCAGTCAAACTAATTAGCAGTACTCTGCACCCACTTCTGCTGGAGCCTGACAGGTCCTTCTTCACTGAGGTCTTTCTGCAGAGCTCTTGAACGTACTACATCCCAGGACTCAGAGGCAGAGACGTCACATTTCTTATCTGTCCTGAATGCTTTAATCTGACAATACGTTTCTTTGTACTACAGGGTTACACAATGCCTGGAAAAGGAGAGGTTTGTATTTTAAGTGATGAGAACTACCCAGTCATGCTATTAACATAGCTCGTACTTTTAAAGATAATATTCCATCAGGAGTGACAGACTAACGCTGACACTGTATAATCAGGACTGGCACTCTTTTCCCCAAATGATGGCTGTCTCTTTGCACTTGAAACTAACTGGAAGACAAAGTGTTGTCCTTTGCTTGCTTCTTGAAGTAAGTCAGTCTTACTTCAAGTTCAGGGATGAATTTCCCTGATAGCCAGTTATAAACCTTCCATCTCTGCCTTCCGTGTGCATAAGTGTTTCATTGTTCATGTGACAGGTGAAATGGGCTTTTATTTTGGAAAATTAAATGTTGTAGAGAAGTGCAACACTGCCATAACTTCAGTTAACTCTGATAGAGTTTGATCTCCTGAGTACAAGATTAAGAATCACTTCACTGACATCATTGAAATAATTACCTGTTTACACTTTGGTATAAGAGTAGATACATGAAAATTGCGGTGCAAACCCCATCTGTTTAAAAATATTCCTAATTGCTTGCAAACAGTCTTTCAGTAGGTCTCTGTCCCCTCCTGAACCTTACCTCCCTCCCTCCCATGTTTTCTGTAGTCCTAATCACTGACATACTCAACTTTAAATTAGGTTCTCAGATTTTATCTCCTTTTATTTGTCTGGGTTATTCAATACTTCCTCACATTGTTTAAATGAAGAATGTTTCCTGTCGCTTAGGAAGATTTAAAGAAAATTAAGGTAAATTTCAACTAAAAGTCTCTTTGAATGTTGGGGTAGCCTAAGACTTGCAGCCAGTTAAATGTAAGCAAGACTAGCCAGTGTACTCAGGCTTGTCAGCCTTTGCTGCTGAGTATGGTGGCAAGGTCTTGTTGCAAGTCCTTCCGAAGGGTGGAAGAAGTAGTGAAATGTATTAACAGGTGATACAAGAGAAAAAAATGTCACAAAAATGGTCTAGAATTCTATATCTAGGTGTGATATATGTGTTTACAGTGTATCCAGACCTATATATAGCTATATATAGATCTATGTGTATCTATACTATAAATAGTTATAATAGCCATATGTAAAATATTAATATATATTCATATATAATGCACATAATGGGTAGATATAATCTGCATGCATTTATAGTTATTTATCCATAATTTGTATTTGGAATAAGTTGCTAAATATCTTGGTGTTTTTGTATAGTTCTCATGTTAACCTTTCTACATAAAGTACATGTACATGTATAAGTGCAGTGATCTCCCTAGATTTTTTATGTATTGTTCATCACACTGGAATCTAGATGATGAACTTTAATGGGAAAATAGATTAGCTCTCCAGTTTTCTTCTGAATCCCACCTCTTTTCATTTCTTTTATCCTCACATTATAAGAAGTAGCTGGCACATTGCTATAAAAAAGAATACCTCCAGGCACAGAGGTATTTTGGGCAGTAAGACAACAGCTGCAGAAAATGCGTGGACATAGGGCCAGGTCTGTCCCGTGGGAAGGCTGTGCTGTGAAGTGACATCTAGTAGTGGTCGGGCTGGGACAGAGGAGTCACACAGACGAGTGCATCCTCTGTGTGTAAACCCTAACCTGTCCCTCTCATCCACAACAGTTTGGGCTGGCTATGCTGATAAACAGTCTAGGGCTTCTCATCTTTCTGATGTTAGAGAAGTGGATTTTTCCACTGTGAAGTGTCGTCCAAATCCAATGTGGTTGAAGTGGAAGATATCCCTAGCACTAGGAACTAAGAACATACATAGCTTGCCAACAGTATGAGTTTCCCCAGTGTTTCCAAGACTCCTCTCTTGTGGGGCTTATTCTGCAAACATGTTTTGCTGTTAAAATACAATGTTCTAATTCTCATTACTTATGTGAATTACTTGTAAACATGCAAAAACAAGAAATGCTTTGGTTTTGCTGACTATGATATTCACAGATGAGGCTTCACCATCCTATTCACAAATGAGACAACCTTTAAAAATCTAGACTATTCTGGTCATAAATTCAGTTGCAATAAAGCAAGACTTCTTGAGAAAAAAATACCATGTAATGAAAATAACTGATTATGGTTTGAAAAACACACTTAGAAGTAAAATGCTGATCATGGTGTTGTAATCTGCCCATTCAGAGTGGCAGGTAGAGAATTTTACCCAGCGTGCTAAATGGGGATGTTAGATTTGTCAGCTCTTGGATATCTTTTCTGTTCATTTAAGGTATTTTTGTAGCACAACTATCATAGATACCAGGCTTCTTTAACACAGTGTCCACCATTAAGCTATAGGACTAATATTAATTACACTGGTTGCTTAAGTTGTGTGGAGTCAAGGTTTCTTCTCTAGATGAATTTTGATAGTTCTGTATTCCAAATAGTTTTCTTTCAAATAGCCCTGGAGCAAACACTAGTGTCATGTAGTTCAGTTGCATTCCTCATGCCTTCACTAATTAATTCCGTTTCCATACCCTAAATAAAGACATAAAAATCTCTGTCTTCTTCTTCAAAGAGGCTGAAATATTTCCTAAAGGAGGCATTTTGGACAATGACTGTAGGAAAAGTATTTTATAAAACAAACACACACAACACAGTACCTAGAAATACTTTTGCTTGCCTTTGAGATCTATGTCTGGTACAGCATCCACAGTGTAATACTGCACTGCTTCCTGCTCTCCAGCATCCTCTGAGATGGACAAACATCACAAAAAACTAATACACAAATACTGCTGCATTTTGAAACATGAATTTTGAAGAATGAAAAGGGGATGCTTGTAACAGGAGGGGAATGACCAGGACATTTCTAGCAGGCAGCAGCAGGGTATTTCTGAGCACTGGCATTCTAAGCAATATGCTTTCTCAAAAAGTGCTGCAAGTGAGTCTGTGACACCATCTTCAATGAACACGCATTCTCTTCCTTCTCTTAAGTATTTCATCCCTTTTTTGAGCTAAGGATCACTTTTCAACTTCGGATGCACTATGATGCTCTTGCATCCCCTCAAGTGAAACTCATGGTGTGGGGACATGTGTCTTTACCGGGGGTGGTTGACCCCTAAGCCATACATACCCAGAAATCCTGTCAAGTAAGGAGCCTGTCACAACCTATCTTGTTCTTTGGGAAAATAAAACACTCAGCTTTTGCGCAGAGGTGCCAAATATTTCCCATTTTCAGTAACTTTGTGGCTTCTGTTCCCATGGAAACAAGCAGGGGCTTGCCACAAACATGGTCCTGCTTGCAAGTAACTGTGGGTTATCAAGGAAGATCTGCAATGCACTAGGTGACTGAAGGATTTGGGTTTAGGATTTTTTTTCTGAAATGCTAGCTTTGATCAAAATAGAAGCATTTTTGGAGTCTACTGCAAGACTTGCCTGTAAGTTCCCACCTTAAAGTTCTTACATTGTTCTATTCCTTGATTTTCTCCAATACCAGAGACCAACAAAAATGATTGTTAGATATTCCTGTTCTTGAATTGCAGTCCTGTGTCAGATATCAGGCTGTCAAAGAAGTAATTAAAGTGCCGAAGCTCTTAAGTGCAATGCCAGAGAGCATGAGTGTGATTTATCGAACTTGTTAGGTTGAGTCCTGCACTATGTGGAACCAAAATCAGACCTTTCCAAAAGAGTGTGAGATAAGAAATACCACAGTGGGATAATACTGATAATCAGAGAAACTCATGAAGACAGTGAAAAAAAACCAGTGTCCAGCCTGGCCACGCAGTGGTCTCAGTATTGCAATTTAAATTGGTTTTCTACTTTTACAGTCATCACAGGAAAGAAACAGTACAGCATTTTGTGAGTGCTGGTGAGATACAGAAGACAAAGGGTGATTTGCCCATTTCCACACAGAAGATAAAGGTCAGAAAAGGAAATAAATTGCAGCCTTTCAGGGCTCCTACTTTTGTGGCATGTTCACTACAACAGCTTTCCAACTTTTTTCACTAAGCATTTTGAAACTTAATAGAAAAAGAAAACAAAACAAAAAACCAAAAAGGCAATACCCACAAAAGTACATCCTTTCAGTTATTTGATCAACATTGTTTAGACAAAAGGAAGTAAAATTGTTTTCCTTTGTAGGATTTTGAGCTGAACAACGAGCTAAAAATGAATGTGTTAAATTTGCTGGAAGAAGTTTTGAGAGACCCTGACCTTCTGCCACAAGAAAGGAAAGCTACTGCAAATATACTGAGGTAAATATGTTAATAATTAATAATAATAATAATAATAATAATAATGAGGTAAATAACGTAGTATGTTACCTATAACATGCAAAATTGTTGGTTTGGCTTTGTCTCCAGAGATTTGATTTTGGCAGATTACTATTTTACTAGCTATAAAGCAGAGTGTGCTTTAAGTTTCATTCATAAAAATACCTGTATTAGAAAATTTTGCTGGAGAACAACTGACAACCATGGTTTTAGTCTTCATGCAGCAGGGAGAAATGCTGCCTGCTAAAGCAACAAGACCACTCACTGTGATACCTCAAGGGACTTCTGTCTCAGTAATGAGCCATCCACTCTGGGAAGCTCATGAGGGGGAGATGACAGCCTAACATGTCATCATGTCCTAGGAAGACCATGCTTGCACCTTCTTTTGTGTTGATACTATGTCCAAAGTTCTTTGAGCAGCTTACAGAGAGGAATTCTTGTTTAATAAAAGACCTTTAAGCTTCTGCATTACCAGGACTATTTAAATTTGGGCTAGAACACCTTATTTTTTTACTTAGGGTCAGTATTACAAAGTTGATTGTCTAGTTATGCCAAAAAGATGAATCTTTATGTGCATTTATGAGTGAAAATAATTCCATCTACTAAGTGTGCATACCTTATAGCCCCTATTTTTCATGTAAATTGTTCTGTGTTACCAAGAAGCAGTACACATTTAAAGACTAGTCAGTGATTAAAATAAGATACAATGAGAAAACACAGATAAATCTATGACATGCTTAGTATTTTTGTAAGTATTCCACAGGAAAGCCAATAAGGGTACAATAAAGGCATTGTGTCTGAATTTTCTGAGACCATTTAACAGGCTTCCCCATCAGATAGTCACATGAAAAAAATTGAGAGGTAAGTTGCTCACTTGGTGGAAAAAAAAATCAAAAAAAGGATAAGAAAGATAAATTCTTAATAAAATTACTTCATGTCAAGGGAATCCTACTAAATGTTTACATAAATAAAAATAAACCTCCTTTTTAATAATACTGCATGTGCTGCTATTCCAGGTAAAAACAGTAAGGTTTCTCATGTATTTCCTTGGAAGAAACAGCAAGCAAGAAGAGCAAGAAGGATTAGGCTAATGGATTTTAATAATATCTGTGATAGCAAAGGTTCATAGTGGGAAAAATTACATTAAGACCTTTAGCTTCTTAAGAAAATATGAGAAAATAAATCTGGATTGGATGCTCCTGGCAGAGTAATGGAATAGATTTATAGGCCTTTAACACAAATGTTTGTTAGCAATTTCCTGTATCCAGTTGCCAGTTAACCAATTTCCATTAGCTGTTGCATAAAAAAATGGGACCTTGGTAATTATGCTAATACTGTGGGTTACCCCAGTTTGCGTCTTTTTACTGATACTCTATGAAATGGTAGGTATTGTTTGTCCTCATTTCCCTTCTAGCACTTATTACTGTAATATCTGAGCACACTACATATACTAGTGAATACAGTTAATCAGGTACTTCCATTAAACATTTTTCAGAATTATTCAAAAATTCAGAGTGAATTTTTTACCATTCTGTGAATTTTCATGCTGTATTTCTTTTTGAAAAAATATAGAAAAAAAAATTAAATTCTGTAAGTGAAAAATCTGAAAAAGTTCATTTTTAAAAACTGAGAAATGGGGAAAAGAAAAAGCAAAAGAATGGTATAGTGAAATAGAATGATAGAGGTTGGAATGGTAGAGTTTGGAAGGGACCTCTGGAGATCATCGATAAAAATATACTCAAAAGTAAAATTTTAGTAACATTGCAAAAATGTATGACAGAATTTTAACTAAAAGCCGATTAAAAACTAGAATCATAAACTAATTTCAGTTGGAAGGGATCTTAAAGATCATCTGGTTCCAACTCCCCTGCCATGGGTAGGGGCACCTTCCACTAGACCAGAGTCCCATCCAACCTGGCCTTGAACACTTCCAGGGATAGGCCATCTGCAGCTTCTGTGGGCAACTAAGTAATCTGAAATATTTTGTAGAAACAGGTTACATTTTTTAAAATCCTTCTTTCATAGCCATTATCCTGACAGTATTTCTGGAAAGGATTATGGCACTTTACGAGCAGACAAGTAAAGCGTGAATAAAATGACCTGTCCAAGTTCTCAGTAGGAGTTTCTGTTGGAAACAGGTAGAGAATTAAGATTTTCTGAGATACGGTCTTCAGCCAAGAAATCTTTTATCAGGGTTTACAGCTGTGCACCCCAATCCTGCCAGATTTTTCAAGCAATGTAATTTGATTGTAGATTTTTTCATGTAGAGTCAGAAGTACTTAAGTACATAAGTTATATCCCACAGACTAGCACTGGAAAAAGAGCCATTGGTGGCTCAGCCTGCAGATTAGTCCTTTCGACTGAATGTCCCACTTTCCTTCAAAATGAGACGTGTAATTTAAGTCTTGGTAACGTTGGCAATGCTGCTAACATATGTGCATGGTGGACAACTTGTATGTTGAGTATTTCAATACTATTTCAGTACAATTTCAGTACTATTTCAATACTATTTCAACACTAAGTCCGTTAAGCATCAGTGCTACAGTATTGCAGTGCCAAGTGTCCAAAAAAACGTTCCATTTTCATTATCAACCATTATTTTTGTAGCAGCTGGAATTACTCTTATGTCCTATCTGTATGTTTATTATATCCACAAACTGCCCATAAACTTTCAAGTAAGAGTTGTGGTATAAGTAAGCTTACAGATAGAATCTGTCTCATAAGTACAGCTTTCATAATTTCATGTGTTGTTCAGCTGCAGTCAGCAGGACATCAGGGCATAGTCTCCAAGTTAAAAAGGTAAACACATAAACTGTCCCAAAGTCTTATGCTGAGCAAAACTGTGATGTGAAATGCTTGGACTCATTCTTCATCCACACAGGAGGCAGTTATTTTCCAGGCATGTCAAATTTGTTAAATCATCCGGTAAGGAGAAATTAATTCTCCAGGAATGGGAACTACTTCAGTAACCTTGTGAGAAAGAATGTATTGGAGTAATTCTGATTTGGGACAAAAAATCATTCAGGGGTGAAATACACAAATGTGTCATAGATATCACCCTTTCACTGAAAGGAGGAGCTCTGGTGCTTAAACCACCACAGGAAAATGGGTCATCTGGTAATTAAGAGTGGTTTCCAAGCTTATAAAAGCACTGTAGTTACAGAGATAGACACTGTCAGTATGTCTATATGGTTAACTGAGAAGAGGAAATTACAGGATTTGAGTAATAATCTGCTATTAAATGCAGTTGTTCGTGCATAACTGTGTACCTGTGGTAGTGACAAAGGGGTGCACATTCCTTTACTCTTCAAAAACCCTTCATTTTTATTGCCCATTTTTAAAGTAGGAATATTTGTATGCCTTAAAAAGCTGATCAACTTGCTAGTCCTAAGCAGTGACCTATTGTCCCATTGAGACTGTGAACACACACTTCTGACTGCTACTGAGGCATCAAGCAGGAGTTCTTCTGGTCCTCCAGCTTCTCAGTTTGCTAGTGGATTCAGAGGTGGAACCAATTCCAGGCTTTCTTGCTGTAGAAACATGTAGAGATGTTTCCAGGTATTTTGTTCCTCTTACAGTTCACATACCAATGTTTGGTTTGAAGAAATTCTGCTGTCTGTCACAACCACATACACAACTCCTTGGAAAGGTGTTATCTTTTTGGTTTTCTCCTGGATGAAGGGCTTTCATCTAATATGACTTAGAGGGGCAATATAAATTACCCACCGAGAACTGACGGACTTATTTACTATTACTAGAAATCAATTTGTTTGCAGAGTTTTGACAGCACATTTTTTATATGAAAGCACAGATTTACCATAACTGTAAGTTTTGATGAAACTTCTGTTCAACAGGCTTCTCTGGGACAGGATGAAAAGGGGAAGGAAGGGTGGGCCACTTAACATGCCCCTCACAAAAATAGTCATTCACCCAATTGTTAGGTGACTGCCATGAAGTAGACTTCTTTGTTGTTCTGATGAGGTGCTTGCTGCAGGCTTCTATAACTAAAACACCTGGGCAAATCAAAACATGTAGTCTATCAGAATTCTGGTTTGCCAGTCAACCGTCACTGTAGGTTTTGCCTTCCCCTCATTTCAGTTATTGTAATTTACTCTTGATTCTGTAAAGTAGAGGAATTCAGAGTGATGTTAGGCAAAGCATTGCTTATCATAAATTCAGTGTTGAAAGACTCATGGGAGAAAGTTCATGCTTTTTGAGCCTATGTATGAGAATATTCCATGGACTGTCTCCTTGAAGGATATTGTCTACAAATGTCTCTTTTTACAAAGTGACCCAGTCTTTGAATGTATGTGAACATATATGCATATAAATATCTTGGAAAATCAGTCCCTTTGACAGCAGAGGAAGGTTGGCTAATCTTCCAGGTATATTGTGGTCAGCTCTGGGAAAGACTCTGTATAGAATAGGAATGGCAAGGAAAGTGTTTATGAGAGATATGAGCTGCTTCATGCCTTCTTGAGTCATCAAACAGAACAGCTGGTGTTTCTTGCGTGATGAGATTTTTGTTGAATGGACTGACAGGATTTGTCTGCAGGGTGAAAAAGCTTGTTTTTATTCAGTATTTGTTCTGAAAGGTAGGCAAACCTACTGAAGGATGTTATGTTTGAGTTTTTATCATCCCTATTTGCTAACCTCTGAAATCTAGGTAAACTTTCTTCGATAGTGAAGCAGGAAGGAACAATGTTCAGATGAACCAATGGTGAATAACTTTGATAAATAGTCCTATGTGGAGGAAAAAAAAAAGTGTGGTTTAAGAAGTAGTTCCTCCTTTTTTTTCCTCAAAAGAAATGCAAGTGAAACCTAGGGATATGCAGAGGTCAAAATTTGATGGATGACCAATTTTCTGTCTCGTATGATCTCACCAGACAGTATATTTCAGGCTCTGTAACTTACACTAGGTATTAATATATTTGTTAAATATATTTATATACCATAAAGGAATGAGGAGACTGGTGTTAATATTTTCCTCTAGAAAATTATTTTAGTATTTGGACTGGTCAGGCACAAGGAATAGTTTATGTGAGAGAGAGATCTAATCTTAGCTGCTGACCCTGAGAATTAGATAGCTACTTCTTACATATTTACTTCATTTATAAGTGTAATGATGCAGATGTCACACCATTCAGGCCTCCCTCAGAGGGATACTGTTAAACAGTCTGGCAGAATCTCTCCTTACCTTTGTTTTCTTTCATAACTCTTTTCACCTTTACTTGTACTTAACCAGCTTCCAGGAGGCTCTCTCCGAAGTGCAATAGGAACTGCCCAAGCAGAACTGAACAGCAAAATGTATCTTAGACCTTTGTTAAAACTCTGTATCCCAAAGCTGACCACAATGCAGACTGAAGTGGAAGCTGCTACTGATGCTATCAAAATGTAGCTTTATCCACTCTAGCAATGCACTGTCCTCTATTGAGCATTTATGGATAAAAGAGACTTTTTTTTTTTTTTTTCATAATACCACTGTGTTAAAGTGCTGGTCATGTCTTTAGAATGAGTGATTGGAAGTCTACATAAAACATGAGACCATGTTAGAGAATATCAGGAAACAAAAGTGGGAAAAAAATTAAGTATTTTCAGCCTTTAAAGAATCTCGTGTTTCCTATTTTATTTTGTATAAGCAACTACAGTCAATTCTGTATCAAAGATGAGAACACTGTCCAATATAAAGTTATATGTAAGGAACTTAAGTGATGAGTTTACAAGATTACTGAGAATACCTGGGGCAGAAGGGCAAGCCTCTTCATTTTGTTATTGCCTGGAAGCACATGCTCTTGCTGTATAATGAACAATACCTTTCTGCAGGCAATCAGTCATGAGACACAGTACAAAATAAGCTGCTAAGGAAAGACAGATTGCCAGTCTATTTACAGTTACTGAAGCTGCACACCATTATTATCTGGAGAAGCAGCTTAGGTTTCTCCTGAGGAGGTAGACATTCAAGACTTTGCATGGCTTGCCTATCAGACATAAGGTGTTCCCAACCACTATGAAGAAAGGAGTGTTTTGTGTGGATTTGATAGGCTGAAAATGAAGGCATTGAGGTTTATTAGATCCTTTGTCTGTATCTACATTTGATTTTAACGTAGTCCTCCAATTTGGCAAACCAAAAGGAAACAACAGCAACCCACAACAGAAGAACCTAGTGTACTAAGCATTAACACTTCCTCCCCACCCACATAGTACAAATTCTGTATCTTACACTCATAGCTAAAGTTTCCAAGCAGTATAATCCTTTTCTTTTAACCCTTTCCCCAGCAGGTGCATGGAAAGCCTGTTACTACAGAGTGCAAAAATAAAAATTAGAGTGACCATGGGAAAATACCTGGTCCTGTTGTTGTGCTTTCTGGAATGATCAGTAGAACTGGTTATCTTTCGAAAACGGTCATCTAAACTTTCCCTGACAATCCAGCTGAGGAGTACTCTGCAACTTCTGCAGAAAGCCTGTTTCAGTGCTCACCTACTTGCAGTTGGAAAATGGAATTTAACATAGAACCTAAATTTTCCTTGGTTTGAATCAGTCCAGCAACTTCTTGCCATGCTGTTGTGTCTTTATGGGCAATCTGTTACATACTGACATATTGTTCTTTCTCCCTAAATCTTCTTTCTCCTACATTATGTAAATCCAGTCTATTCAAGTTTGCTTTGAGTCTTGTATTTTCCAAGTGAAGGGGTAAGATCTTGCAATTATGTGTCAACACACTACACCACGGTAGATGGGGCTTGATGAATACTTACTACTTCTGCTGGCTTCATTTTTGACCCATTACTCTGAAATAACCCTAATAATCACAGGTTTTCTACAGCACAATTGGAAGCATAGTTTAAAACTTTTATTACTGAAAGCAAATCATGTACTTGCTACAAGTAAAATCTGAGAGCAGTTTGTTGTCTATTTCCACACTCACAGCATTTTGTGTGGGACAGTGTAGTGCCAATAAACAAGAACATTTCCCAGTGAATCACTCCTTTATGCATGCCTGTTTTCCTACATTTTCTTTACTTCTCAAGTGTTGATTTTTGAAACATTTCCCCAAAATAGGTAGTTTGAGAATCAGAGAAATGGCTTGAGATGTAATTTTTCCACCATTACATTTCCTAGGATTATCCAGGATAGAGAGCTTCTGATTAAATATGATTGTTACTGTGCTGTGGTTTTGCATTGTCAGTCCAGTTCTTGAGAACAGAATTTTTCTTTGTCCACAAAACTTCTTTGCACTAAAATCGAAGTGGGATAGATGTAAAAGGCTTATCACTATAATCAGTACAGTAGTTATTGTCATTGGCCATTCTACAGTATAGGCTGTTCTTAGCTCACAGATTTTAAGCCTCCATGATCATCTTTTCACCTTACGTGACTCTGATGTTGTACCGCTTTGTGCACTTCTCCTTAAAACAAGACGTGAGGTTTTAGGTACCAGACTTTTTTTTCTTTACCTCTACAATTGCAGTCTTACGATTTATTTTAGATAAACATGATTGCCTATCTATGATAAGGTTTTCTTATAACCATAGACAATTTTATTTATATAGGATGTTCTCCTACTTAATTTTTCAGGGCTCTTTCTCAGGATGATCAAGATGATACCCATTTAAAAATAGAGGATATCATTCAGATGGTAAGCTCATCTTGTAATTTAAACATAAATACTCCTATAGAAATGTAGTTGGTTGAAGTTAATAAAATGTAGCACAACTGCAACTTTACAAGAACTCTGGGCAGAAATACTGGTTTTCTGTATCAGGAACATAGTTTCATTTTAGAGAAAGTAAGAATTTGGAGCCCACATCAAAGGCGAACAGGTCCAAACTTTAGGATTTGGATTTAAATCACATTATGAAAAAAAAACCAACAAAAACTGGGGGGGAGGATATATTAATATATAAGGAATTGTAAGTGTCTGCCATCTCAGCTGCCATCAGAACCAAAACTGACCCTGACTGACAGAGCCCGTCCTCCAGATGTAGTCACGACAATCTCGTAAGTGCATTACATGAATCTGAGGAAGAGTGTGGGCAGTGAATTAGGTGCAGAGTGATTATGTGGAAAGTAATGCAGAATGCACAGATTTCAATTAACCTACATATATACTCGTGGTTTGGTATGTGCCTATTTCCTTATGAGTTTCCAGCCTGATGTTTTACTCTTAAATTCCTAGCAATTTTTCTTAGTTCTTATTTGTTTGTCGCAAAGAAGTTAATTACAGCTCTGTGTTGAAAGTTCATAAGAAGTTCTTAATACCCTGTGCTTTGAAACGTCCTTTGATGCAAAAAGAGCTCATTAAGTGCTTTTCTTATTTTTGCAGTCAGATTGTCCAAAACCAGAGTGTTTTGAGACTTTGTCGGCCATGGAACTTGCAGAGCAAATAACGCTTTTAGATCACGTAGTTTTCCGAAGCATACCCTATGAGTAAGTGTTCTCCTACAAGTAACTGACGTGAGTAAGGTGGGTGAGTGAGTTACAGACTGGCAGTGTCAGGCACTACACTAATTCATTCTACTGACAAAAAGGTTTGCATACATAACAGGGTAAATATCCTTCTGTGGCTTCTGTCATTGCCTCTGACTCCCCTGTAGTTTGGTCATGTTTTGAAAGACTGAATTCTTTGGTAAGAAAAAAGAAATCTCTGGTCTAAGAGTATGGTCTAGTGAAGGGTGAATGCAGCATCAAAATGCTGAGTATCTAGGGAGGGAGTGTCAGTCAAATCATTCATAAAGCTGTTTAACATGGATACAACCACATTAAGATGACAAGACCCATTTCAAATAGGGTCACAATGCTGAAAATCAGGGTGGGGTGACTGGGGGATGAGATTACAAGAAAAAAAAAAATCTTCTTTATCATATTTACTGCTTCAGACGGCATTAAAAATGGTATAGTGAAGTGCTGGAATTAGTGCAAAACTGTGTTACTAGCTTCTAACAAAATAAGGTATACTTGTAATCCACTTAGGCTACAGTCACAGAGGCTCTATACTGTGTTTATTAATGTCATTTGTTTTTTTGTTTTTTCCTTTCCTCTCAATGTCTAGAGAGTTTCTTGGGCAGGGCTGGATGAAAGTGGATAAAAATGAGAGAACACCCTATATTATGAAAACTAGTCAACATTTTAACGATGTAAGTACTCTTTAAAATATAGATTGCTTGCTAGAAACTTTATGAACAGTGTCTGTGACCCCTGGAACAAAAATACCTGGTTTTTTTTTTTACGAGCGTGATGTAACTTCTTAACTGGTAGTGACTGAACATTTCAGTCTTTTTGTTATTAACCTTATCAATCAAAGCACATGAAAATTCTCATTTTCAAGAATTGATACTCAGCATTTCAATGGCAATTTAGCAGAGTAGAACATTTTAAACTGTGCTACAATGCCTTGTTGCTTACAGAAGAAACTAAGTTTTCTCCAGAGAGTGAAAATATAACACTGATTCTATTTGATGGATGCCTTCTGTATCCCCAACTATATCTTTGCTCTTTACCATTTTCCTTGTATTTTATTGAGAGACTTCCCAATCAGTTTTATTATTGTTGGCTTGGAAATATTCCCCATTGCATCTCTCACCCCTCTATTAAGAGACACAAGTTTTGTTTTACCTTAGTTTTTTCTGCCTTGTTCATGAAATATTTATATGTTGAAAGGGATTACATTTAAATGTCCTAAATTTCTTCCTCTTTGTTTGGTCAGATGAGTAACCTTGTTGCCTCCCAAATCATGAATTATGCTGATGTCAGCTCCCGGGCTAACTCAATTGAAAAGTGGGTAGCAGTAGCTGATATTTGTCGGTGTATGCACAATTATAATGGTGTGTTAGAAATCACATCAGCCTTGAACAGAAGTGCAATCTACAGACTTAAGAAAACTTGGGGTAAAGTATCCAAACAGGTAAGGAAGATATGAATACAAGTAGACATTCTGGATTTCATTGGTCAGTGTGTTGGTCAGTGTGTTGTTCAGAGAACAACATGTTGAGATAGGATTCCTCCCATAAATATTTCTACTTTTATAGTACTCTATTTGCTGGAAGCACCAAGTGGTACTGGTAATTCATGTCAAGGTCTTTTGTGTTTCATGAAACTTTTTTTTAAAATATCATCAATTAAATATCTGTGGAAACAGACTGATTTCAACAGAATTTGTAGGTTCCTGAGACATGAACCTGAAGTGCTGAAATATTTAAGAAAAATAAATTTAGATATTTTCAGATATACACGTCTATGTGTTTGCTAGCTAAAGTCAGTTTAGGTGCCTAAAACAGGAGCCATATCTCCCTGCCTGCAGAAGGTCAGGAGAAAGGTCAGCACTTCTTTTAAGGTGGTGAGTTTTTTGCTACCCAGTCAGAGACTGCAGAAAACCAGTCTTCTTCCTCATCTAAGTGCCCAAGTTTAGATGCAGT
>WUAM01000133.1:5504580-5516545 GCA_024336885.1 Actenoides hombroni
TGGGCAGCCGGGCACAGCCCTGGACAACCCTCAAGGGGAAGAAATTGTTCCTCAGCTCCAACCTAAACCTCCCCTGGGGAACCTGAGGCTGTTTCCTCTTGTCCTGTCACTATGTCACATCACACACTCCCTGTGCTCATATTTGTGTTTGCCCTGCTTACTCATACTTATAAAGTACCTTTTCATTTACATAGCTTCAAATATCAAGGTTACTAATGAGCAAAGTCCACCAGCCAACATCTTTTATTTCTTGAGCTCTACGTGCTGGTGTCTCACCCCCAGCTCAGCATCCTGGGGTGGCAGGGTCCTGCCCACCGTGTTTGTGGGTGCCTGTGCTAAAACCCACCTGGTTCAGGGGTGGTTTTGAAGCCTGAGCACCCTGTGCTGAGGGTTGAAGGTTATTAGAGTGCTGGGGTGAGCAGTGTGGGCATCACCCCACTTGTCCTGGGCCAGGCTGGCTCTGAGAGGCAACACCCAGAGGGGGGAGTCAGGGTTGCTGTGGGGGTTTTAGCAGCACCCAAGGAGGCTTCCATGGGTCAGTTGGCTCAGGGGTGACTCCTCGGTGCTGTGCTTGCTGTCCCCAGCGTGAAGGTGCTGGCCTGCCCCCTCCTCCCCCACTGAATTTACCAGTATTGTTAGTGGACTGAGCCCGTGGTTAGTCATTGTGTGGAAGAAAACATAGCTCTGTTGAATTTACAGTGGCAGTAAGTGTATATTCTGTCCCTTTCTTTTGCCTAGTCCTGTAACACACAAACGAGTAGCTTAATAGTGAGCGATGATACTGGGACAGATCACCCTTATTTAAAAGTAAGGAAAAGATGTCTGTCCTCTTTCTCCTTTCCTAGTTCTTAATATTGATTATTGTTTTGTAGGATAAAAAGGAACTTAGCTATTTAAAGTATCTATTAACTTTAACCACGCTGATTTTGATTTCAGGATGTGCTCATTATCACAAGATTTCCTCCATAATCATTATTTATTTTAAGGTTTTTACAGAAACATTGCTTTATTTGTAACAATATTCAGTCTTTCCTCCCTCCTTCCACTCTTATCGGCAACATTACACTTAGATATCTGATTTAAAACTCTCACCAAAAGAGACATTTTTACCCATGCATAATGGTTATTCATTAAGGGCAAAATCCTTCAGACCTCATTCTGATAATACCTTAGGCTTCACTGAGAGCTTTTCATAAGTAAGTATTTGGGGATCTTGCTCTCAGCTCTTTGCCTGTTACAGTTTTTGCCTCTAAAGGTCAAATGTCTCTGTGTAGGATGCTTTGTGTCCAATATGCTGCTCAACTATGATTGTTTTGTTGTACCTTTACTTTTGAAATAGTCTTGAAAGTTTTATTCTTTAGGAGAATAGATGTATGTTTATTTGACAGATGTACCCATATCTAACGTGTTACTAAGTGCACAATCCAGATGTTTTTGCATGTATCGTAACTTACCTTTTGACCTGAGGATATTGGTTTGTATTGTTAGTAAGGCATATCAGGCAGGGTGTTGTGCCTATATGCTAATTAAACATTCTCTTTTTTTCCTGAATTTCAGGAGTCCTTACTGGTATCTGTTTCTTTTTTTATTCCCCAGTAGTGAATAATTAAATCTATTCCTTCTGAATTACTGAGTCTTTTTGAGAAACATGGGAAGGGAAGGAACAATCCATTAAGAAGAAGGGCAAAAATCAGAAAATTCTGGGTCTCTACTGGGAATGAGTAGTTTGAATTACTGTGTTTTATTCTTTTTTTTTTTTGCTCATGCTGCATTGCAGCTGCTGTCGGCATCGCTGTGAATAGTGCTGATTTTAACTTGGAAGAGACAATGAAGTCTACATCATACACAGCTAGAAATGCTGTGAAGTGTGCAGCAAAAATAACTAAATAAGACGTGTAACAGAATAAACTGAACCAGCTGCACAACTCATTCTTCTTCAGCTGAGAAAAGGCTCTCCCCTTCCACACCTCTGTTTCCTCTATAGGAAATAACAAGTTGGTGGAGTTTAAATATAATTTCAGAAGGTGTTTAAGGACTTCCCATTTCAATAGGATATTCCTTTGGGAAAAAGGCAATGAACTATATAAATAGAGAGTAAATAACTTTGTCCCTAACTTCTTTATGCTGTTCTTTTGAGTTTGGACTTTTATCTCTAGCCTTCTGTTGGCTGGTGTCCTGAATTTAAAGAAATAGTATAGCCACATTTCATACCCAAGTATACAAAGAAAACATTTTAGATTTGCAAGTATGGTACAGAAAACAAGTCACATGGAGATAAAATGACTTGCAAATTGATGCCAGATAGTTAATAGAATTTAAGACTATGAAACCAGGTGTCCAGCATCTGTTACATGCTTTGATCACTGTTTATTGTTTTCCTTTATTGACCTGGGTAATTCTTTTAAGACAGAAAAATGCCTGTTAAATTTGATTCAAGAATTAACATTTTAAGTAACTAAACAGTAGCATCCTATTAAGTCTGTTTAAGATGGAGATCACACAAGTGATGTATTAAAATCAGCATCTATTCAATATTCTGTGACCTTGAAGTCGCATTTTCCGCAATCTTTTTACATTTTTGGTGTTTCACATAAAACCTGAATTTTACTGAGAGAGCAACATACTCTTGAAATTGTTAGATGTATTCAGTGCAATAAAAAAAAATCAAACTTCCCAAGCAGCTCTGTTTAAAAGTATTGCAGGATAATTTTAATTTCAAGTTGTTTTTCTCACACTTTAAATCATTTCACTAACCTTATGCCAAAGAGTTGGCTGGTTTTTACATCTTTTTACTAAGGTCATCATCATAGGATCACAGAATCACAGAGTGGTTTGGGTTTGAGAGGACATATAAAGATCATCTAGTTCCAAGCCCCCTGCCATGGGCAGGGACATCTTCCACTAGACCAGGTTGCTCTGAGCCACATCCAACCTGGTCTTGAAAACATACAGGGACAGGGCATCCACAGCTTCTCTGGGCAACCTGTTCCAGTGTCTTGCCACCATCATCATAAAAAGTTCCTTCCTTCTGTCCACTCTAAATCTACTCTCTTTGAGTTTAAAACCATTACCCGCTGTCCTGTTGCAACAAGCCCTACTATTAAGATTGTACCCAGCTTTCGTATAAGCCCCCTTTAAGTACCGGAAGGCTGCAATAATGTCTCCCTGGAGCCTTCTCCAGGCTGAACAACCCCAACTCTCTCAGCCTTTTCTTGTAGGAGAGGTTCTTTCATCATCTTTGTGGTTCTTCTCTGGCCCTGCTCCAATAGGTCCATGTCTGTCTTGTGCTGAGGACTCCAGAGCTGGGCACAGTACTGTAGGTGGGGTCTCACCAAAGCAGAGTAGAGGGGAAGATGATTCTCCCTTGACCTTCTGGCCACACTTCTTTTGATACAGCCTAGGATACGATTGGCCTTCTGGTCTGGAAGCATACATTACTGGTTCATGACCAATTCTGTGTCTACCAGTACCCCCAAGTCTTGCTTCACATGGCTGTTCTCAATCTCTTCATCCAAGAGTCTGTACTGGTGTTGGAGATTGCCCCAACCCAGGTGCAGAACCCTGCACTTGGCCTTGCACAGGCCCACTCCTCCAGCCTGTCAAGGTCCCTCTGGATGGCATCCTGTCTATCTGGCACGTCAGCTGCACCACTCAGCTTGGTGGCATCTGCAAACCTGCTGAGGGTACACACAATCCCACTGTTTATGCCATTATGTCATTAATTAATTATGTCATTAATGAAGATATTAAATAGTAGTGGTCCTAGTATGGACTCTTGAGGAACACCACTCCACTGTTCGCTGGTTTCCACTTGGACACTGAGCCATTGACTGCAACTCTGCAGGTGCCACCATTCATCTTGTTCCTTATCCATCGTTAGATGGATAGTCTATCTATCAAATCCATATCTCACCAATTTGGAGAGAAAGATGTTGTGGAGGACCATCTCAAAGGCCTTACGGAAGTCCAGATAGCTGATTTCCATAGCTCTTCCCTTGTCCACTGATGCAGTCACTCCACTGTGGAAGTCCACTAGATTAGTCAGCTATGATTTACGATATTGGCTGCCTCTCCTCAGCTCCCTGCCTTCTATATGTTTCAACAAGTCTTCCAGAACGATCTGTTCCATGATCTTACTGAGCACAATAAGACCATGGATTATTGTTTAAAAAGTATTTAGCTGAGGGGCAGCTGTTTTCTACATTTTAATATGTTGGAAGAAAACAACTAAATACTCTGTAGACTGATAGACTCACTGAAATGACCAAATCTCTGAGGAAATGTGACAACACAGAACACTTTTTAATCCCAGCCATGAGGAAGAAGCTAGCTTGTACAGGCTGTTCAAAACCCTCAACCCTGAAAAAAAAAGCTGAAATTGGTAATGACTGATTGTGGAAACGTAATGAATGAGATTTATGAAGATGTAACTATGTCTTGAAAGTTATATTCTAATGTTCAGGTCTTATCTGTATATAGCCTAGAGTAAAATTTAGGAAGAGCAGATTTTTGCTTGTAATTTGCCATTTCAAAGGACTGAAGCAATCACTGGTGTTCATTCCAATTCCCTGGCTGCTGGAGCCAGCTATGTAGATACGGGTTGTGTAGCAGCAGAAGCTGTTTCAAATTTATCTTCCTAGAGGCAGAAACTTCACTGTGTAATCCTCTTTGGACCAGCTGCTACCTTACTGTACCAATGCTCATGGTGTACACATGCCTAGATGGATGGGTCAGAAAAAGAGTAATAATTATTACTAAGGTCTTCTGTTCTCTCCTGCTACTCTTTCTGGAAGCTCTTCCTTATACAGATCAGGGACAATACGTATAAATCATGTCTAAATTGTAGATAAGTTTCACACAAATCAACAGTAGTAACTTTTCTACCCAGGGAAGGCACAAGATCCTATCAATGGTTTCTATTCTGCTCTACATATGAATATTTTATTTATTAAATTTCATTTACTGTAAAAATTTCATCTCCAAAAGAAAGAAAGCCAGCAGAAAAAGATGGCTTTTTCCTTCTCTAACTGTGTCTGCTGGATTTTCCATGGCAAAAAAATGATGGATTGTCATGGTGGAAAGAGGGAAGATGTCCAGAGTTCAGCATAACTAAATATGTTTGGGCTGTTTTTCTCTAGTCATTGCTCTTTTGAATTCCCGGAAAACCACAATCTCAGGACTGATTAATTTTGCCATTTTGGTAATTTTAAGTTAACTACTGGATTTTCAGTACTATTTAATGAAGGGAATAAGAACAACACCTGTGGAAAGGTTAGTATTAGTGATCTGGATCCATAGCTGGAGTGTGTTTTGAGGAGAGAATAACATTGTTTTGAGGAGAGAATAACATTCTGCTGGACTGTGAGTCTCTCTCCTCAGCAGCAGAAGCAGTAGAAAAACAGAATGAATATCCTCCATTGGCCTGGACATTAGAGGACATCAAAGTCTCCTCTTGTAAAGCAGTGATGTTTTTTTGTAATCATGTTCTCAGTATACACTCTTGAGAGAAAATAGCATAGATACAAATACTCTTTTTTTGTTTGGTTGGGGTTTTTTTCCATTTTTAAAGTGAGAGAAAAGCTTTGCCAAAAAGTCACACAGGAGCAACTTTTCAAAAGGCTGAAACAGTCTGAACAGAATTGTCACCCCTTTCACGTGCATGATCTACAGCAGGCAATTCCTACCTTCAGTCTTGCCACTCTAATTAAAAATCCATGTGTTGTGATACTGTGCAACGCAGTCTGCAGTCTGCAACACAGGTGGCAAAAATAATGTGATCACATTTTAGGCAATTGTGCTGAAGGTCACCTGGTGCTGTTGTAAGCATTTTCGTTATTTCTGCTTTTCCAAAGGGGCCGCTCCATTTTTAGGGAAAACTTTTCTCCTCCCTTTGGCCAGAAAAGACACCACTAATTATAGAGAACCTTTCCTTTCCTATGTGGTTGATGTTCTGTGAAGAGCAACTTCAATAACTTAAAATAACTGGGGTTATTTTTAACAGGTTGTTTGGATCTAGTTGAGCTCTTTATTTAGTAGACATGTATTAGCACCTTGAAGTGCCTTTCTTTGGAGTAATCATAACTGTAGGAGGACTCTTCTGTGCCATGCACTTGATCGTGGTGAATTTGTGCCCATGCTTAGCACCAAGTACTTGCTTAAATTCCATCAACTTCAGTGGGATGGAAGTGATTGAATGCCACCTCAGAACAGAATGTTTTTCCAGTTTGAGATCTCAGTGACTTGCATATACTCTATGTAGGTGGATATTGAACATCCACAGTCACAGGGAAATCTCAGTAAGAGATCTGGCACGCATTTGGTAAACAATTACATTTATTCCCAAGATGGTATGCTTCCCCACATTATTATGTCTTTAGGAATCTCAAGAATTAAAGACCCATTGAACTTAAAAAGCAGTGGCTGCCATTGCATCAGGGCAAGCTGACTGCTAGCTTATGAGGATTCTGTGTGTAGTGGCTCTTTGCAGCTGTACAATAGCAGAGCTCTGACTCCAAGAGCAACAGAAATAGTGATTAGTGTCCTCCTTGCAAGCTCTTCAGAACAAACATGGCATCCTCTATTTCCTAATTTGACACATCTACTAAGGAAAAATAACTAGGCTTACAATTTCTGTCCTGATTCCTTTGACTACTAATAAATTGTATCCCAGATATGTAAATTTGGCTTTATAGACATTCTTTTTGAAAGAAATGTGCTAATTAGAAAGACCTTCCCATAAAATAAAATTACATTTGGCTGGTCCATATAGGTAACTTTTCTGCTCAGCAGCTTTCACAACAAACTCCAGTGCTGCACAAATTATTGTTGACTTTCAGCTGAACTCCCTGTGCAGGGACAGATGGCATTAATATGAATAGCAATTGAATTAACACTCAGCTACTGATACCTCCCCAGCACAAGCAATGAAACCAAGGCAGCATTTTAATTGGGAAATTTCACATAAATATTTAGGTTAGATACAGATGAAAATAGAGCATTATTTATGGATGGTTCTTAGCATCCCAACTGTTTCTGTAACTGAGTTCCTCACAAAATAGATCAAAGAACAGTAGTAATGCCAAGGTATTTTTAAAATATTAATGCCATATTCTTCAGAAATCATAAGGGAACTTGGTAAAACTGTTTGCCAGGTGGTTGCACAGATAGCTAGCAGATAGGCTGAGTTTTGTTTGCATCTTCTGTTCTTCCAGGCTCTGGGCTGGCAAATAGCTTAGACATTTGCGTAAGCCAGCAAGGCACTTTGGTTCATGGTATCACCTACTTCATGGTGAAGATCTTGGCTCAAGGCATAATGAAAAAAGCTGCCTTTAGTCCAAAATTTAAAAAGAGGTATGTGCCTCAATCATGAGCTGCTGAACTGGAGTGGAGGGGCTGTGCTGCTGACAAAGAGACGACAGTGGCCACCACAGAAGTATTAGTAGACAAAGATCTGCATTAAATGTAGGGTGAGGGGCTTACAGCAGGAGCAAAAGATGTGATGCAGCCTCAAAGGAGCTCACACTGAGTATGAAAGGAAAAGCTGGTTTCTGTTTTCTTTGCCAGTTCCTGAACAGGGCCAGGTTTGTTCTGCTTGTATTGCTGTACTCATGTTACCTCAAGAGATTCTCAATTGGATTTTTTTTTTTTTTTTTTTTTTCCCCCTATCAATACCAGAAACTGTGTTGGGTTGATAAAAAGCAGGTGTGGTAAAGAGGGTGTTTCGAATACTTGGTAGTCCAGAGGCATTGATCTGGAGTGATTGTTTTGTTTTTAATTACGGTAGGAATGCATGGCTCTCATTAACCCAAACAAGTCATGACATTCTGGGAGAGAGATGTCAATGTTTTGTACAGTTTCAAAAATCTGAGATTTGCGTTTAGGAAATTGCTATGTACACTTCATGGAATGTTAAATGTACAAAGAAAAAGGGATTTTAAAGTCTTGGACTTTTAAAAGCTACATAGTACTGGTCTCTGTGTTCCTCTGTCAGCCCTGATAAATGTTCAGCTTTGGTGGGAGCAGAGCTAGGTGAATGGAACTGATTATTCTTTTTTGTTTTCTGAAACACTCACTGCATGTCATTTCTTCCTGTACTTTACCACTGTGTAGCTACAGTAATTCCAAATGGGACACTTCAGATATCCACCTTTTACATTTCACGTTTCTGGACCGCTCTGTCTTACAAAGAGTCAAGCACTAATGTCATGAATTAAAAAGTGAAGGGTGGAAAAAAATGCCCGCCGTAATCTCAACTCAGTCTGGGTCCTGTTGCCTGCTCTGACCCCTTTGCATGTGGGATGCATGCAGGTTGATTAATCCTGCTCTCTGTGTCTCTCAGGAGTTGTTCAGGCACACAAGTCACAAACCAGCGCAGAAGCTGCTCTTGACCTTTCTGTTTTGGCTGTTACTAAATGGGCCCTTGGGGGTGAATCGATGGAGGTGCAGCTCATTGCAGTTAAGCATCTGGCCAATCGTTAGCTGATGTAAACTCTTTCCACTTGAGAAGTGTTGGAAAGATGATGCTGCTATCACCCAACTGCTACATGCCCCCCTCCTGCCACATCCTGCCTATGTCCTCAAGGGCACCCTTGTGCGAGCAAATGTCATTCATGTAACCCAGTGAAATAGGATTGGCCACTGCAGCAATTATTTTAATTTCCCTCACCTCCTTTTCCCCCTCTCAAATTACCTGGGCTCCTGTCAGCGCACCAACTTGTTATTCCCTTTACACTCCGGGCTCGCTGCAGGCAGCAGGAGGTCTCTACCTTCAGCTTCAAGGTAAGTCTAACTACGTATATTGCTTTTGTAGCCTCAAATGGTAGAATTTTGTATATAAGGGTTATTAAAAATGAATTCAAAGCACTACAGGATGTGGTGTAATTTGGTTATAATTTATTGATCCGCATAACTACTTGTTGTAAGGAAAAATGTGTCATCCCGCTGTGCATCTACTTCAAATGCTGACCCTTAGCTAGCAGATTAAGTAAGGGAAAAATAAGTCCCTTTGCAAATGTGTAACATTTGTAAATGTTACATAGAGATGTGAAAACACCTCTAATTCAGTAAGGGGTTTTTTGTGATTTTGACTGTAGCTCTTTGCACTGTGGAGATGAGGATTTTATACTGGAAAATAGTGTCGGTTTGATTGAGAAGGGCAAGCACTCCCTGCACCCTGGTTGGGCTTTGGTAGGAGAATTCAGGTTTCTGAAACCCACTAGGTTCTGTTTGACCAGCCAGACCTTCAGCTGATAGAAATCTAAAATCATGTTGTTACTAAGGGGTAATTACTAAGGGGTAATTGCCTGATCTATGAAGAGTCGCAATGTTTTTCATGTCTCCTCTATTGATATGAATCTATTTGTACATTCATAGTTTGGATATTTTTTTTTTCACATTATTGGATTTTTATAATCATTCGCTGACCTCTGACATTACAAGGAGAAAGAAACTGAAAATTTGTTGATTTTTTTGTAGAGATATTCCATGCTGTGATTAGGGCACAATTAGAACGTTGCCTGCACTGTCATTGTTTCTGCACTCCAGAGACTGTACCTTAAACCCAGAACAGTCAGAAGGGCTTGAATCTTGCTCAGGGTGATCTGTGTGAATCTGAAAAAAAAAATTACCGTTATTGCTTTATGACAAGTAGTGTTTTCATTTGTATCTTATCCTCTGAACCTTTAGAGCGATACAGCAAACCAAGGGCAACGTTAATTGTTTTTGGGGCATTTAAAAATGGCCTCTTATGCATGTAGTCACTTGTGACATTTACTGCAGGTGTTTCTAAGGTGCCAGCAACTTCCGTAGATGGGCAGAGAAAACTTTCCACTGGCATTTGTAGGCTTTAGCTCAAGCTAAGGATGACTCAAAGGAATTATTTCTCAAATATAAAAGACCAGCCTCCTCCTCCCTCCACCACGTGAAAGTTCAGCTCACCACAGTGATATCGATAACCAAATGCCTTAACAGTTTAAGATGTGTGTATATGTTATCTGTGATGATGAGCCTGCATGAACTTTAGCAATGACTCTGCCATTCCTCTCAAATGTCACTCAGGATCACATGGTGTGGCAATTAATACTACCCATGACACAGTTCAAATATTTAATCTAATTCTATTTCTAGAAATGTCACCGTAACCCTTGTACCTTCCTTCCCTCCTTGGCTAAAAGCACATGTGCTGCCTAGTGTGAAATACAAGATAAGCAATTCCTCTGTTCAAATACGCTAAGAGAAAAATGGATCTGACAGCTTCCTCCTTAAATGAAGTTCAAGAAAGTAAAGAATTAATAACAAAATCATTTTCTTTTTTAATTTTTAATATTAAAAGTATTAGTAAATCTGCAAGTTCTTTAAAGGGAGAAGAGGCTGTTTGTGCATTTCTCATCATTCACTCTCCTCTGAAGTTCCCAGAGAGGAACGCAGCAGCTTCACATGTGTGCAGGTCACAGCTGAGGATGTCCCAGCACAGTGGTGGCCATGAATCAAATGTCCTGGAGATCCTCTGCAGCCTCTGGCCAGAGGGGAGCTTTGCTCTGTCAGAGTTTTCTCAAGTTGCTCATTTAAAAGAAAGACCTTTTTAGTGTTGGTGAGGAGGAACCTGCTATACAAAAGCCATGTTTCTTCTGCAGAGTACCTTCACCTTTAACAGAGGCTTTAATCTCACTGTATTGTGAACAAGAGGAGAAACTGATTTAGGGCCCTGAAATAGACATTCTCCATTTTTACCATCCTGGGGTTCAAACTGTGTTTACAAACAGCCCCTATACCTTAAGTAATACTTGCAACCCTTTGGGCTGTTTCTCAGACAGTGCCAGATTTGCAGTAGTGACTTCTGCTAGATCTTGCTGCTGACTTTTGTCTTTGCCTTCTGTGCCTGGTCGGTGATACACATATTAAAATATAGTTTTAAAATCAGAATACACTCCTGGCAGGATATTAATGTCCTGAAGGCTGTTTACAGGTAGCTGAGTATGTCTTGGGGAAAAGCAGAGAGATATAGGCTGTGACCTCTAAGATCATGACCTTTCAGACACATTTTGATGATTCACTGGCCATAAGTAATCATGGCATATGAGAATACTGCTTTGGAAAAGGCAATGCTGGTTTGACTCCAAATTTGTTTATCCTTTTATGGTGCTGATGTGGTGAGAGGACCCAAATGATTTTGCTCTTCTATGAAGAAATCTTGTTTTAGCTGACACTTAACACTAAGTTCAGTGATTCCACTCTGGGAGCTGCTGAGCTGTGCTTCAGGCCTTGTCCTTGGGATGAAGTCAAGCATACAAAAGGAGGCATACAAAAGACATCTTAACTAGTTACCATGAGGCAAAGCCAAGATCCAAAGTATGAGGAGAATGATATAAGGGGAAACTGTGCAAGGCAAGATGTCCAAGCATTTTGTAAAGCTGTCAGATTCAGAGCCATCAACATGTTTTGTAGCACACTTTCCCTGCCACCCATAGAAAATCCACCTGATGCTGGATACCAGCTGAGATGCACATCTTACCCTCCACCTTCAGCAATTATAGGATGCCCAGTTGAAGGAACTGCTGAACACAGTGTTACCTGCAAAGGAAAGGAAGACAGAAGTGCTGTCAAGTGCTGGCTGATAGTAGAGCAGGCCAGTCCTGACAGTGGTAAGGAAAAAACAGAGATAAATGACTTGAACAGGATCATTGCATAAGAGCCAGCAATCTTGGCACTCACGTTAGAGAGCAGGTGAGCCAAACTCGAGTGGTGCCATGTGCAGCAAAAGTTGGTGTGCCCTCCAAGTTACAGCACAGTCTGGCACTGCAGTGCTCATGAGGTCTATTTTTTGTATTTCTGCTATCTGCTGAGACATTTGAGAAGCTCATGCTCTTCTCTCTCTGATGCCTGCTCTTCTTTCCATCAGCCTGCAACAAGGTCAGTACTGTCCTAATCTGTGGACTTCTGGCACTCTAGTTTATATTTCCCCACTGCA
>WUAM01000133.1:5560274-5572340 GCA_024336885.1 Actenoides hombroni
AAATCTCTGCCAAAACACAGCAAGCTCTCTGGAAAGGGAAAAGTGGCAGCTTCTCGTGACAGGGGTCTGGTTGCAGTAACCAGAGGGGGCATGTACATTTTATCGTCGGGGTTTGACCACTGGATTTTGGTGGTCAGTAGTGTTGCCTTCAGAGTGCTGCTTTTACTTACGAGAGATGAACGCAATCATGCTGATCTCACTAAGACTGTGTCTCTATTTCTCTGGAAGGGATTGTAGGTATTTTCTAAAGAGTCTTGTTGGGTTCTGGTTTGGTTTTGCCTTCTCCTTTTAGAAAGAATTGAGTTCTTGCTCTGTATATGCCAGCTTGAGCAGACTTCTTGTGGTGCAGTTATCAGGTAAACCCTACATCCTGTAGAGCTGGGGGGGCAATTCCCACTACTCGTGGTAGGTCAGGTAAAACACATCCATGCATTATCCTGATAGTTGATGCATGTTGTGTTATTTGAGTATTTGTTCACCAACAGAAACAGAAGTGCCTTTCCTCTGATACCTGTGGTGAAACACACCCGAAGAGAGTTGGAGAACGAGAGAACAGCTTGACTAGTTTCTTTATTTGTTTGGGGTTTTTTTTCAAGGAAAGTAAGCAAAAATCTTCACTGTTTCTGTGCCTTGGTGAGTTGGGAGTAAACTTTACTTTGTATTACACATGCCTGCTTAGTGGCACGTTTATTTATTTTCAAATGTAGTCTGCAGCCTGAAAATCTGCAGCCTTAGAGAAATTGTTACGTACTTAAAAAAGCTATGAAACTAACTCAAAATGGAGTTCCTGCAACAGCTCTGCAGATGCTTTAGTACCTCAGCCTGTGCAGGTGGCAGTGGTGGGCTTTCATTTGTCTGACCATCTCACCTGAGGCGAACAAGGAAGCACAGGGTGCCTGGAGCAGTGCATCTTGAGTTCTTTGGACAAATAAGGTACACCAGCATTCTGAAAAATCTTAAATGTGCCTTCTAAAAACTTCAGCTGACATTATACAGCTAAAACCAGCAGTCCTTGAGGGAAAGCTACCCAGTAGTAAACCTATTGCATCTCAAGAATTAATTTACCCATTCAATGAAAGCGTCCTAACAGTCCATAAATCACCTTGGTGAGAACACAGGGAAACTTGAGCTCAGGACTGGGTTTTGAGCTGCTTAAAACCAGCCACAGAAACTATAGGTTTGGAATGTACTTTTCTGACAGCAAAAAAACCAAGTTTGCTCGTGTGGCTATATTTTGTATTTGTACAAGTCAGCTGTGTTCAATAAAACAGTGCTGAAGAATACCATGGTTAGAGCTTGTACTTCAGGCTTCCTGGTTCTGCGCTGGATACAAAGACACGTTAAGTTGGCTTAAGATGGGCCATGTCTAATCAGTTTATCATAGTGAGAGCACAAGTTTAAATGGGGAAGAGGAGTGGATGTGGGTGAAATAAAAGACTAATTAAAGAGTTTTAATTAACTATTGGATTAAAGCTCAAAGCAGTACTGCTTTAATGTGGACATTTTGCAACAGACATTTATCCGGGCTTAACAAAGTGCTTGTCTTTCTCTTACATTGTTTGAAAAGCATCTTTTTAGATCATTTTCTGTCTTTAAAACTCCTTTATATTCTAGCAGGTAGGGACTTGAAGCCATGCACTATGACTTTCCTAGTGGTACCAGTACTCCCCAGATAAGGGGCTTGTGTAGACACTGTGGTGTGTGAGCTGTGGTTTCTCCTCCTGAGGAGATGGCTGCTGTCAGCCTGGGGCTCTGAGTAAGAACGTAGTCGCCCAGTTGTGCTGCTGCAGTCTGAGGCAGAAACTTCTTTTCAGGTCACCACAACTGTGCTGGGAGCATGTGTGCTCCCTCTTGTCCTCTCCTTCAGTGGCTGCTGAGGAAACGGAGGCAGTGACACTCTTGCAGTGCATGCTGTCACAACTGTGCAGGTTAGCACCCTTCCGAACTACTGGGTAACGCTACGTGCTGAATGCACCCACTAATCTCTTTCCAGATGATTTCACAGAGGCAGGTGTAGTTGAAGAAAGATACTGGAAAAGCAGCTGTAAAAGGTGCTGCGTGTAATATGTGTTGTGCCCGCAAATAAACATACGAGTTAGCCAAATAATTATAGCTTAATTAAGTCTGTGCACCAGAAACAATAATCTTGACTTAGAAGTTGCACAGAGGCTGGTAAAATGCAATCCTTGTTCTCTGTCAGGAAGACACTTCCTCTACACTTGCAGAGACCTGTGGTGGCTGCATCCAGAGCATGGCCCTGCTTTGCACTACCATGGCCCAGGTCTTGGTGTTGGGGGCAGGCAGCAGAACCTCTCATGTGGGCGTGAGCTGGGCAGAATGCTCATCTTCCAAAAACAGCAACTACTGTTCTCCAGGTAGATTGTCCCTGCAGTAGCCTCACAGCTGAGCTCCGTGTTATTAAGCATCTCTAAAGGCAAGTTACAAACGGTGCTGCATAGGAAGCCACCCAAATAGCCGATTGGAAACACTTGGTGCAGGTGACATTTGGGCTCTTTCTCCCTGATGTGTCAGGCATGTATTCAGAGCTGAACATTAGGTGTCTCTGTTCACTAAGAATTGGGGCCACAGAGACTTACCTGCCCAAGCAAGAGCGTGTCTGCTGTCCTCTGCACACAGCCAGTATGGGCAGGACGTGGAGAGCTCAGCTCCTGGTCCAGGGAGGGGCCTGGACCCTTCTGTTAGCAGCTGAGCAAGGAGGAGGCAGGGTGTCAGTGGTCTTCTTGCTCTAGACGGTGCTGCCCAAGGCTGCTGTCCTTCATCCCTAGCCTGAGGTATTGCACTTTACCCACGTGATAAGAATGATGATCCAAAGTCAGGAGCTGGATCTATATATAGTCTCTTCTCCAGAGCCCAGTATCAGGACTTGCTTTACCTTTTTTATTCCTGATGCCGAGGTCTCCCTGTGCCGTATGGCACGCAGCGGCCACTCTTTGCTAGATGGAGGTTTCAGTAACGCTTTGGTTCTCAGCTACACTCAAGCTAAACTGGTCTTGTTCAGAAGCCAAGTGACTTAGAGGGCCAGCATACCCAGAGGGCTTCCAGGACTCTGGTTGTGTCTCTCCTAATGCACTTTGTGGACATGCCATATGCAAAATGTGCAGGTGCGCTGTAACCTATGAATCACTGATGGAAGCTTTGACTTGACTATAGGTTAAACTGAAGGTGTGTTTAAGTGGCAACTGGACCAGACCCCTAGAGCTCTTGCTCTAACAAATACCAGACTACAACTGAGATAAAATGGCACTGCTGCAATTCCCATGCTTTGATTCTCTTAACACCCCCGCATTCCCGTTATGATCTAACTGCTGATGATCATACTTGTTTTTCTGAACAAGGCTCTTTTGAGCAAAAATAAGAACAGAAAACAAAATAGACATGCCACAATAGAACCTCTGAAACCATTCCCTCTTTTCACTTGTGAGGGAGTGGATCTAAGAGCCTTACTGTTCTGCATTTGTTCAACACCAGCAGAACAGTCTTGCAGAGAACTTGCCGGCGGGAGATCATGGCCCTTCTCTAGGACAACAGCAGCCCCCATCACCACAACAAAACACTCTCTCTGAAACAACACCTGAAGGTATTCCAAAGATACTGAAACAAAATACATTATGGATTTGTAATCTCAGAAACAGTAATTTATTGTAAGTCACGGATAAGCTACAGTTATTCACAGATAAAGTACATTAGCAAATCCTATCCTACATGGGGTGTAATCAGGGTATATAAAGGGGTGTGCAAGAACCTGGATGGCCAGGTCAGAGCATTGGATACTTGGTAGCACCACTTGCCTGCAAATTACACAGAGTGGCTTTTGCTGATTTAAAACTGACTGGATGCCATTATGTTTAATATAATAATAAAATAGTGGAGTAGTCTCATGAGATACAGGTCTACTGGGACAAGTTCTGCCTTCATTTATATAAAACTCATTAATGCAATCACGAGCAGAACCTGTCCCTTAATCTTTTTAAAATTAAAAATTTAATTTAGGCCCTAAGGCCTAATCCTAATTTGATAGAAAATATTTGTACTAGATAATCTCAGGCTCAAGCTCAATATTGGCTACATGATCCAAAGGAACTAACGTGGAGAAATGATTGACCAATGTGCAGAAACTTAGCCGAATACTGCTCAATAACCTTTAGACATCTCTTCAGAAATCCATTTTTAACTTCAGCACTCGCTGCCTTTCAGCTCCAAGAACCTGACACATTCCAAAGCAGTGTCTTCAATGGATTTTGATGAGCCAGTAAGATTTGCAGCTAAGTAAGGCATAACAACTGATGTCACTTGATTGAAGTAACACACCTGTTTAAACAAAAATTAATGACAGATAAAAAAGCCTATGGATTGCAATATTTAGCCATTTGTTTGCAGAGCCTGGATGAGTATCAAAGTTTTTGTGGATTTGGATAGAAACACATAGTGCTTCTGAAGCTAAAGGCAGTAATTGGCAAAAAGAGCATGCCTTTTTCACAGTACTTAAGTCGTCTCAGTGTCCTCACCAGGGAGGACACCATGCCACCTCAAGCATCTGTAAAGTAAAAGTACACAGGGGTGCAGCAAGAAACGTTACGTGTAACCTGCTAAATATCTGTGCTTTATGAACAAAGCTGTTGCTTGAGAAAAGAATCCCAGCCACTAAGAATGCTTTCAGAAATACCTTTCATTAAAAAGTTACAGCCTTCCCATGGAAAACAGAAAAGTAACATTGTCATTGGCCCAGAGATGGGATTCAGACAGCATAATTTCTGGCATATGATAGTGAAGCATTTAATCTGAATTAATTCCTTGGACTCCCTCTGTATTCAGTGAAGAGAGATGGACACCCCAGACAGCAGTTTAATGTATACCTCAAGAAGTGAATTTTAGGATTGAACGAATGACTCCCTGGAGGTGCTGGCTCAGCTCCAGTACTTAGTTTAGATTGCATTCCTAACACTCAGATTGGTCGAAGTTGGGCAGGACAGATTCCACTTTGTGGAATAGAGAATGTCTTAATAACTACACCAAAGTCTGGGGAAACTGACTCTTTTTTTTTGTTGTATTGCTGTTGCTGTTCTAAACTGTCAGCTCAAATGAGATTATATGCATGTGTAATAATACAGGAAGGGAGACACAGATGAGGTCTGCAGAACTACTACTCACTGTACAGGAGCTGCTGCTGTCACTGTAGATCTGGAATCCGGCACAACAGATCTCACGTCTGCAGTATTCTGAAGAAGGCGGCATAGACTTGAGGGTAACTGACTTTACAGCTACTATGTAGGGTTCACTGCAGGGCAGGGGGAGAATCAGAATGTTTCTTCAGCAAGATGTTAGAAAAGATACATGTAAATGACTACAGAATATGCACAGCTGTACCAAAGATGTCGTTTTCATAGGAAGGCAGACAAACTCCTGTATGTTTAAAGATGTATGTTAAAAGACTCAGCTCTCTGGAGTCTCACTAAAGCTTTGTCACAGACTCCAATCAAGAAGTCTTATGTGGAAAGCCACAGAACAGTCACCCACAACACCCCCTTTTTCTAATTTATCCGCCCTTTATGACCCATGTTCACAGAATCAGAGCCTAGGAGCAACCCTTACTAAGGGGCTTTGCAGTGTGGCCTCAGCAAAGGTGGACATGATTCAGTTCCCAGATGTGGTGGAGAAAAAGCAAGCCCAGCACAGAATACTGCCTTTTAGAAGCAGACCTCTGTTATCATGAAGAACTACTGAATATAAGAAAAGGAACTGAGAATAAAGATACACTCAATGGTCCCATTTATCCGTGTTTCATTATGCAAGAACAAACGGACATCTAATGAAAAAAAAAAAAAGTATTGATGTATGTTAAACTTATCAAGAGACTTTTTAAACCAAACTCAGCAGCAGATACAGTGAATGTGTCACTGAGGTATCAAAAAAGGTCAAGCAGTTCCTTCAATAAGAAAATCACTGGAATTACATTAAATGGATTTACAGAGTCACTTCAAACAAACAGATAAACTCCCTGTTATGTGCTTCAGCACATTGACAGGTCTGGTGGGACACATTTTCTTCCAAATTGCCTGTTTGGAATTCTGGCCTAGTTTCCCTCAAGACAGACCACTCCCAACAAGTCACTATTAAAGAAGCAATACTGGACTACTCTACAAGTTGGTGATGCTCTGAAGTTACTTCATTCCACCCTCACACAGCAGAACAAATCTGGTTGTGCAAACACAGGCATCAACATATTCCAAATCAGCTACTAACCCAATTTCTCAAAAATTAAACCACCATCTTTGCCACTCAACAACAGGCCCAGTTAAAGGTCAACAGTAATCAAAACTGTAGCTCCAAAGTGCTCACAGTTAAATATGAAATTGCATACCCACCTTGGCTTACAGGGTTGCCTTTGAGACACAAGAAGCACCAAGTCGTTGGGTTTATGGCCAGTCGTGGGTGGAGAAGTAACATAATATATTTTCTCATCCTCATTTGCATCTTGAAGGACCTCACAAGTTCTGCAAATATGTTTAACAAAGACATGTAGACCCTGATGTATGCAACAGCATCTCTTTCAAAAAAACACAGTACAAATATAAGTCACATCCTAACATAAGCTTCCTATTTTCATGTTCAGGCAGCAAGGAAAAGAGGAATGTAGAGTGAAAAATTTAGGTTTACTGCAATGCCTCACCTGAAACCACTTCTTTGTCCTACAAAATGGGTTAAAAATTTCTGCAAAGTGCTGAAGCAGCATCTTACAAGCATACCTTGTATACTGTCAGTTCCTGTTCAGAATGACATTACCTTGCAAGCTATAATGCTTGCTGAATGACCAAATATTTTCCATCTGATACATCACAGGAAAGACAGGAAATATTTGTAAAATTTTATTCAAAGTGGTGATCTACTCCATTCAGGTGGGGCCAGCTGGGTAGGACACACTCACTCTCTTGGAAGTACTGATCACTATCTCTTGAGTTTTCACTACAAAAAGTAAAAAACAGGTCAGAATTTTCACTGGCAGTAAATGATTTGTTTAATTTCATCTTCTACTGCCTCAGCAATAATGACTGCTAAGCCAGTATTCCATTCTGACCAGTCAATGAGACTTCATGTAGTCATAAGAAAGCTGAGATTTTTGGCTGTAGGTGTGGAATATCAACATGGTATTTCTTCAGGTTTCCATTGTTGCAAATTCAGCAGAGAATGTACATTTTCAAATATCTTTAAACTCCCACTTTCACCCCCTGATAAAAAAAAAAAAATCTTTCAAGATAGAAAGGTGACTGAAAAAAGCTTCTCCTCCAAGAAACTCAAATGCCACCAAATAAAATTAGCATTCTGTAAATTCAGTTGTCTCTCATCATTATTCTACACCATAAAAGGTAAATAAAAAAACCCAACTCAAACACCTTTTATAATTCTGAAACCCATTCCAATCCAGATACACTTTATAAACATTATTTTTCTTAAAACACACATTTTGATGAACTGCATTTCTTGATTTCTCACTTTGACCATACTGTGAAGCTGAGCATCAGTGTCCCAAACAAGAAACATGAAGGAGTTTGCAACATTGCCTTATTTCTTATAGAGAGGAGGCACAAGCTATATGCAACATGCTGAAGTTAAACCTTTTAACATACACATGCCAGGGCATGCAATTATGTTCCTTTTAGGAAAGGGTAAGCTCTGTCCCAGCTCTCTCTCTTTACAATTCAGGGCAAATATATTTAAAAATAGGACTAAGGAGAGATTAAAATTTTATTTTACTTTTAAGGTAAAAATCTCCCATCATACTTGGACTAATGAATCTTTAATGTCAGCTTCTTCCAGCAATTTCTCCTTAATTAGGTAGAAAAGTGTCAACATCTCAAAAAATATTTGTGTCAGAAAAGGTTAGTTGTTAGTGGATTCAAACAGTCTCTAAAAAAAGGTAGGTTCTTACAAGAAATTTTTGTCCCATTGTTGGCGGAATGTGAAGTCAGACAAAAGGGAGAAAGCTAGATGTGATGGTATCTTCACCTTCATTTCAACTTTGAACGACAACACATCACCCTCCTCATGAGTCCATATTTTTATCTGAAGAAAATGAACAACATAAACGATTACTATAAATATTTTAACACTTATAAATGTTATATACTTTTAGGACTTAAGCAGATTTTTCTCAGGAGTACCTAAGAAACTATATCTGACAGACGAAAGGCAGATGAGTAGACAAGATTAGTTTTACACTAAAATACAGCACTGTGTAAATAAAATAAAACGCACTGATAGAATAATGACATCACACAGTTTCATTTGCATCTGGTTAGGGATAGCTGAATTAACTTGCAAGTGGAATTGCATGAGCTAGTGGCTAGTATAACCTCTTTTCCACACTATACATAAATAATCTTTGAATACCCTTCACACTGCAGGTGCCTTGGAAAAACTGACATATTTCAGTATATTCTTCTTCTGTCAGGACGACACAGATGTCATGACTTTCATAAACAACAGCAGAGCCACTTAGGAATGAAGGTAAAAGCCTCTTCTCAGCCTGACTACGTAAACGTCTCCTGACAGAGGGCTTTGTTCACTAACTCCAAAAGCTAATAGGGCAACTTGAGAACCTCATGCAATTGATTTTGTGCATTTGGCATCAGTGATTGGTGACAGGAGGATGGACTTCTTAAATCTGAGTAGGTCAGAACCAGTCCAGAATTCTACCATTTTGTTAACCTGGCCCTTAAGCCAGGTCAAGTTACAGAAATACTGCATAAATATCGGAAAGCAAGGAAGGGTACCACACAATTTATTAGGAAGGAATGGAATAAATTCTATTAAGGTAGGTTTACATAAAGTATCTGAAGGTGATGGTTACTTAAAATTTTCCAGAAATTTGTAACTACAGAGTAGAACCCATTGGATGTGATACTGGTGAGCAGGAGCAAGCTGGAGTGAGGCCACACTAGGTGAGACAAGCATCCCTGCAGTATCTGTGAGACTTTATCAAAATAAAACAAACCAAGCAACTGCCCTCCCTTCCATCTGCTTTTGGAAGGCATCCCACAATCCTGAACATTGGAGATTTGGGGAGTTTATCTACAGACATCCAAAAGGGGGTCAGATTTTTATAAAAACTCTTCCTGAGCATTAAGAAGGATGGTTTTGCATGATATATGGCTTACCTCCTTGATCCACCTCTCCAACCTGTGCTGTCAGTAGCTTGTCTTTAATTAGTAAGTAGTAGGGTTTAACCACTTCTGCTCCCTTTGTCCATGCAAGTCAGTTACACATTGGCTTATGCCCACCCCCCCCTTAAAATGACTCAGTATTTCTCTTTCCAAAATGCCTTTTTTTGTCCTCTCCCTTATTCTTTACTCTGAAGCAGAGAACCCAGATGTAATAATACACAGAAAAAAAATATTTCAAGACATAGTGTTCCAGTATCTTAATTATTTTGGTTCTATTTCTACTCATAGGTCTAAACTCTAGCGTAGAGGATTCAAAAGGTACCTGCACATAAAAAAGTACATATAATCCTTGCAAAAGAAGGGCTAGGTATGTTCCATAAACTCTGTATAGTGTACTTTATTTCCAAATTTTAATCTGATGTGCTAAATTGTCTCTCAAATCCTACAAAGTTTTAACAGGTTTTCATTTTTTAGTGATACAAAATTCATAAGCTTCATCATCTCTGTTGCTTATTTTTGCTATATCAAACATTATGAAATTTTTGGTTAACAGAGCATTTTTGAAACAACACAGATTTTGTATATTTTTGTAGCTTTGTGTTTTGGAATAGCAAAAAAATAAAATCCAATATAATCCATCAAGCTTCTTGCTGAAGTGAAGTCTGGTGTAAAACAAAAACCTTAAGAGCTTTAGAAACCAGCGACAGGATGCACGGATCGATATTGTTCTAGGGCACAGCAGAGAAATCATGTTGTCTTAGGAGTCTTCTAGACTTGAAAAATCACAAAACAAAGTAGGAGGTACAGCTGTTAAAACATCTCTCTGCTAAGTGAACACTGACAAGTCTAGGTTATTACTACAGGCCTACATGTCTTATGGCTCTATGTCAAAGAGCTCACAGTGCCACTTTCTACCTTCAAAAACTGTCAATCAACTCAGGGTCATTCTAGTCCTAGGAAAAAGGGAAGAAATCTTCTGCATATAGAGAAGTATGTGCTGCTTTACAAAATATGCCAACTAGAGTATTTCATCCCAAAATGCAGTTCAGTCTCATCTCTTTGACAGTCTCCTTTCCCACAGCATGGGGACTGCCTTCAGGCAGAGCACTGATGAGCACTACTACCCAATTCCTACTATTTGTTCTGTCAGCCTCTCCCCAAGAAACCGTTTCATGGGCACTGAAGAGATCTGTGTGAGTGGAGATGCTGCCATGGGTGTCTACCAGAGAAGGCTAAGTAGTTGTTCTGTGCCTACACTCCTATATATCCCAAGTACAAGGATCAAGATGTGCTGCATGTTCCAAGACATCTATGCATCTACATGACCTTAAAGTAATCTTCCAGCCATTAATCATATTTCAGAAACCAAACCTTAATGGATATCTCCTAATAGTTTTGGAAAACATGCACTGCAACTAGATTAAAACTGAGTTCCCCCAGCTAAATTATCTTGCTACTGTTTTTCCTTAACAGCATGCTCCTATCTTAAAACTGGCTTACACAAGATGCCTTACTGATTTTGAGCTTGTAGCACTGATGATGAACAGAGAGATTCTTTGGTTTCAAGCTTTTGTAATTTTTTCACAGAAAAAGGGCAGAAGGGAAAATATCTGAAAGGAGAAAACATGCATAGAGAAAGAGTCAAGTGGTCTTCTGAGATGACAGAGACTGAAAAATAAGGTATAAAAATTGCTGCCACCTGCTGACTGGCAGCGTCCACTTGGAACTATCACAAGATAATGCCTGCTACTTAGAAGCATCTCTCATGCTGCAGAGCTGGTAGAGGCAGTGTATTACAGACTGACACACAGATTTTGCTTATCACAGTGACATGAGAAGGCCCACAGATCGTTAACAGCACTGCCTAAAAAAGCTGTCCAAGTTTGGTGTTCTGCTCGAATCAAACAGTTTGCCAAAACCACAGAAGCAAATCAGGTGTGGCAAAGAAAAGGCCCTCACACAAATGAGATACGTGTTTGTGTTTCTACACTCACCTGTGCGTGGGCTCAACAAGCACAGCTGAGCAGTTTTCAGCCAAACACTGCCAAGGCAATGTATTTATTTACAAATGTAAAATGTTGCTTTTCTCCACCCACCTTTTACAGTGAAAGGTAACTCAAGTGGCTATGTAGCTATTCCATAATTATGCACTTACACCATCCAGTGTACTGGTTATTTCCCATCCTGGTTTTGCTGCTAGTTGTGTCAGTGCAGCTATATTGCTGTAACTCACATATGCCTGAAACATAAGATACATTTGTGAAAATGAAGGAGTAAAGGTACATTTCACTAAACACTGCAGAAATGAGACACTCTTTTTCTATCATTACCCCTCAACTGCAAACAAATGTGTATTTTCCCTGTAAGTGTTTTCCTTCCAGAAAACACGGTCCAGTAGTTTCTGAATTAAACAGTTTCAATAGCTGGATTATGTGCTCACATGGCTGTTGGCAAAACAACCCTAATTAAGCAACAACAAAACACTACTTTTGGCTTCTCAAATTATACAGCAGTGCAGAAAAACTGTGATCACCAGAGAGATAATACAGGTAACCCTTCAGACCACTGAATTAATGGTTTTGTCCATCTTCCTCCTAAGTAACTAAAATCTACCAGAAAATTAACCTCTTCATTGCTATCAAGCTGTGGTCTATCTTGGCAATCGCTTTACACAGCAGGCTTAGAGAAGAAAAAGTGCAAATATATCTTATTATTTATGCTTGACTACAGTGGATGGAGTTCTCAATTAACCACTTAATAAAGAGTATACATCCTTAGATCCTTTAATGGCAGATTTTAATTTGATATTAAATAAATCTTAAGTAAGTAATTTTTATAATTTTGTGCACACTTATATTTACTGTTTTGCAAAAAATAAATGCTCCTT
>WUAM01000133.1:5572492-5582762 GCA_024336885.1 Actenoides hombroni
ATGCTGAAACAACATTTAGGGTATGTACAAATCCACCTAAACTCAGGTTCATTGCTATTCATTTTCTGGCAGAGGCACATTCCAAGGCCTAGCATGAAGTCTAAGCCAGAAACACATAAAACTTGATGCAGAGCATCTAGGAATGAACATATGTTTTCATCTCTGTTTTCCACAGGAAAACATTTTATGCTATTTCACTGATCCTCTGCCTGCAGGTATTGCCATTCCTCTCCCCCAGCATTTAGCATTTATTAAATTGTCTTTTCACAGCAATTTTTGAGAAAGTGAGTGACTGGATAAAGCAAAAAAACCCCAAAAATAGTAAAAACACCAAACTAATTCCTCTACAGGAGAAGTCAGCTTTATACAAGTTGGGAACACTGGGATATGAATTTGAAGGAGAAGTTACAGCTCGGCTGTTTAGGGGACTCACTTGTTAAAAGAGTTTATCTTAAAGACCTTTTTTTACGGTTTATATGAAACTTACTCTTAAATCTTGAAAGAGAAGCATGTAGTAACTTTTTTCAGGAGAAAAAAAAACGTCCATCTTATTACACATTTATCCTTTCTTCCATGACTATCATAATGCTTAAGCATAGAAGGTCCACTTTGGCAACTGATACAGCTTGTACAACTGTTTTACACATGCAAGAAGTGTACAAGTACAACACCTTATGCAAGTAGACAATAGGACATGACCTACATACTACCTGGCTGCTTCTGTCCCAGGGGTCGGAAGGTTTGACTTCTTTAGCAGACAGCATGCATTTTCTAAATAAGAGTTCAAAAGAAAAAATAATAGCATGAATTGGTTCTTTACACTTTCATCTACATGTGATAGAAACAATCATTTCTGTAGGCTTAAGTGTCTTCTGAATACTTTACAGATACTTTATCAGTTTTCAGCTGCAAGACAGGTCTGCAATAACTCCTTGTTCTTGCCAAGAAAGATGGGGAAACAGAATAACCTTGTTAGCAAAGTATTTTTAAGATGAATAATCTCTGATAATGTCAACGCAACACAGGCAACATTATTTGGAAAGTTAAGAAACAGTTATATTTGAGAAGATTTTGTCTACTTGTCAAACAATCACTTCTTTAGAGGATACATTAAAGATCTGAGTTTTCAACATCAAGTTCTCCTTCTAACCCAACAATACCTGGCTAGTCGAATTCTCCTTCGGGCAATAGCTCCATGGTATCGCCTTATACCATCCTTTACAAAAAGCAAACCAGACAGTAACACATCTGAATATTTTAGGACACAGTCTAGAAAAAGACAACTAAAAAATATTTCGGACAAATGCCAGAGATGTATTACAAATGAAGAATTGTACTCTGCACATTGGCCTTTCCCCAGATTAACCTGAGTCAGTTGCTTACTTTTGACTTGACAACATTCCCTTATGTTTGTAAAAACAACCCAGTAAAATAATTGTACCACAGTAGCATACTCCTAGTGATTCTTGGTCCTAAACCTGTGGCAGCTGGGCAGTGCACCACACATATTCTACTCTTTCTAAACATGACAGCCACCCAATAAACTATTAATCCAATCCATTGTCATCTGGTGTTCAAAGCACAAAGGAAGCATGGAAGAATTCCTGCTTAGATGATCTGGGACAAACAGCAAACACTGCAAACAGGTGTCATCTGCCCTTCAAGGTGGCAAGTCTTTCCCTTTTATTTTGATTACTCTCCCAGGGTGGATTTTTTTTTGAAGCACAGAAGTGTCCCAAGAGCATACACCACACCAAACTGCACTGAAGGTCAATAGGACTTGTTATCTTGAAGGATAAGCCACTTTGGAAAAGCTTCTCCTTCTCTGCTCTTAAGAGCTGACATGTAGTTTCTGGAAGAAGAGGAATTTCCAGATAAGTGCATGTCAGCCTTCTTCAAACATTATTTGAAGACATCTCATGCCTATTTTGTAAAGCATCACCATACCAGTCACTGAAAGCTGTCACTTGCAGTTAAATGACTGCTCAAAGTTTCAACTACCTTGAGCACATACTAATTTCCCCAGACTTGTTTGCTTGACCCTGAAGGAATAGATGTACATGATCCTACCTTGACATTCAACTTACGGATGCCCCTCTCGGCAGGTCTTTAAGGGGAGCACTGTTTTTGTGACAGAAGCTAAGCTGCTATGGTTTTTTTGTTGTGTTTTTTTGGGGTGTGGGGTTTTTTTAGTTGCTTTTTGGGGTTTTCTGTTGTTGTTTTGTATTGTTTTGTGGGTTGTTTTTTTAAATAGGAAGAGTCTTTCCTCTTGGAACAGTCTGTAATGGGAAGTAGTGAACCTTAACTGCCTCAGCTAGTATATGAGACACCTTGATTTCTTTGTCCAGCTGCCATCCTATAAAATGTAAGTTCACTGATGTTAAATAATCATTTAATTTCTGTTTATGCTGGATTTCTAAAAAAGCTCATAATTGGAGCAGTAAGGTTAATGACAAGTGACATCACAGCAAATAATTCAACAGCAATATTCAAACTGCTCTGCATGCTTCACAAACGACTTCCAGGGAAACAAATGCAGATGTCTCTAAGTCAAAGGAACCAGAAAGCCCACACATGTCATGGGATTTAATTCCTACAGACTTCTTTATTAACTCTATTTCTCATCTTCATTAAGGGTTCATAAAATAAACTTTACTCATGGAACACTCAAGAGTTTCAGTCATTTTTTTACTGCCTGGGCAGCTTCTAGTCAGTGAAGATTGCACAAAACAGATACAGACACCTGCAAAAATCTGCAAAAAGCAGATTCTTTTTCTCTGTCCATCAACTAAATACAGAATTTCTAAGGATGGCTATCCACCATTAAACCTCTCAGTTTTGGGTGACTGAAGTTAACAATGACAAATCTCTCACTCGAAGGCAAACATTTCATTGAGCGGTTTTCTCTTCTGCAAGAAGATGCATTTCAGGTAACAGCAAGGACAGTTTAGTCCTTGCTTTCCCAGCAAGGTTATAGTGGCTGGCTGTGTGATATGCAGTGTGCTGCGTTGGACCATGTAACCTCCTGTATGCATTCATCCTACTCTTGTGAGAATGAGAACTGACCTTTGTAGTAGGTTTGATTCTGGGGAGGGTGAGCAGCTCTCCTTTGTCATTTACAGCATTAAAGGTGAGAAATGCGCTGTTAATATGCCGTGCTTGGTCCTTGATCCATTCTTCACAGTTATAAGCTTCAACGCGGACGCCAACCTCCACGCTGAAATAAAAGTTTAAATTCATTATTGAACTACAGCAACTGATGCAGAAGCAGCCCTGAGATATACTAAAAAGGGCTGCTACACTTCCCTGTGTACTGAAAGCCTGACTCAAATACCTGCTGTAGCATGAGAAATGAACTACTCAGTCTGGACAGACACATTTTGGAGATAAAATAAAAGGCAGTGCTAACTAAATAGCATTAATAAGGTGAGCGAAAATTTAGTTAAGTAGCAAAATATGAACAACAGTAAGCACATTGTGAGAACAGACAGAAAAAGTGAACAGGATGATATTGGTTTGACACTCAACAGCAGCACAGTATGAAGGTAATTCATGCCCTGCTGTAATCATGTGGGAACCAAATACACCCACAAAGAAAACAGCCACAGAACAGCAATGCCAGGATAACATCTGTCCCGTGTACAAAATTTGGAGGGGCAATTACTTTTGCTTCTGCCTTCTTGAGGCTTGTGCCGGTACACCTCTTGAAGCTTCTGAAAGTGTTCTCCAGCTGGAACAGGGCTCCACAAAAGTTGCGTGACACCCCTGGCACAACCAGAGGGTCTGTCAGCGCAAAGTGTCAATCCTACAGATGGTGACACAGCCTAGCAGAGAGGTGTTATCCCTCTTCCTGAGGTGAGAGGGGAGCCATTTTCTGTAAGGCAAGCACAACAGTAGCCCTGAAACTGCAGAGAAGATAGCACATGCACAGGAGAGAGAAAAGAACCATTAGCAGGCAGGATCTGTGCAAGACTGGTCAACAGCCACAGCACTAAGTTGAGTAGCAGCATTCAGTGTGCCAAAAATCTTAGCTTCGCACGTACAGTGACAGCATACTCAGATAAAGATAAAATCTCTGCATGGCCTGTAGCCTTTTATTTCAACTGCAACTGGCTACACCCCATCTCTACGTACACTCAGACCAGTGCTGGGAAGAAATAAACAGTACAAAGCATGAATTTTGCCAGTCAGCAGCAATAAATAGAACACAGATCTGCCAACAGACATCAAGACAGGAAGATCCTGGAAGTAAGCTGGAGTATTCTGAAGAGTCAGAGTTGTGGGACCAACCCATCCCTTGAAAATCCCTGAATTTCAGAGCGATATTTATAGTCTGAGTTTGCAGGATTTGGATTTGGTTACAAATGATCTTTAAATGGAGAATAAAACTCAGACAATGCTTTATAAAAAACTTTCACTGGAAAGAAAAAAGCACATATAGACAGATAGTTACAGATATATAGATATATACATCTAAGCTCCAGCTGAAAAATACTTCATTCAACAATGCAAATCCTGCTGATAGCTGAAACCTGAAACACATAGTTAGGCTGGTGCTGGCGAAGTCGAGGGAGACAAGCAGATGAGGAGCTTTACCTGTTCTGAAATGTGTTGTTCACAATTGCATTGAAGACAAGGCGGTCACCCACAACAGATGGTCCCCAGAATTTAAACATATTCACTGATTTCAAGATGGGGTATGAACGACAAAGGCGGCTGAGAAAGAAAGCAAGAGAGACAGAGAGAAAAACATGCAGTAGTGTTAAAGTACCTCCCCTGTTAATTTTGAAGCAGGTAGTGATTAGAGCAACAGGGTTTGCACAACCTAGATCACTGTATTACACGAGTTTATTTCATAACCCACTGAAATACAGTTAACATGTTCAGCTCCAAGAGCACATAATTTGAGCTTCAAACATAATAATACCACTTATGTCATGCTGTTTCATTTTCAATACAATTTACAAACACCAAATAATTAATTCTCACGGCTTGATATTACCTTGTTTTGGAGTCCGACCATGAATCCCTTACCTACAGAGTAACCACACACTTCACAGAGTTTCATTAAGTTCTATATGATTGCATGGGGAGTAGGATATTGCTCAGTACATAAAAATGCCAGATCATAGAGCCTTTAAACAATTAAAAGAAACCTGAGCAGAAAGGTTGAGCACCAGAAAGTGTTCAAGCAAAGCAATGGCAGTCTATCTATTGATCTTAATATTTGGGATTTGTTTGCTTGTTTTTTAAAATATTTTCTGCTACTGTTATATGAGATAAGAATAAAAATCTACTCATAACTGCCAAATACATAGTTGTTTTGGGGTTTTGTTTATTTGTTTGTTTTTCTAATTTGTTCTGGTTTAATAAATTATGTACAGTTCACTACTGGTACTGAAATGGGAAACTCATTTTTACACATACAAAGAGATAGAAAGATGTTGAACTGGTCACTTTGCAATTCAGAAACACAGAACTGTTGGCTAAATTTCAAAAGCTGAGGGCACAATAGTGCTATAAACACAGAAATATTAGTAATTCTGTTCCTTTTGTCCTTCTAATTGTCTGCTCACCTGTATGTTCTTATTTCAGACCTGATCCTGTACTATGTTCATTTACATGCAGTCAGGTTCCCCTGGGTTGTCCTGCTGGATCTCTTTGAACTGCTTGTGAAATAGTCTGTAGCCCCTCTGGTAAAACTATGCTGGTCTAGTACTGAAGATTGTCCATGCCAGGTGAGTATCCTTTTCATGAGCATACTAGCAAAGCTGCTCTTTGGACCAGTAGAGGGTACAAATAGATACACACCTAATCAAACCAGCTGCATTCCTAATGGAAAAGTTTTGCAATACTGTGTCTTAGTCTGCACTGATCTACACTAGGGAATTCCAACAACTCATCACTTCTCTGAACCTTCACAGATGTTCTGAAAGAAAATCTGTAGTACAGAAACAGCTAAAGGGTTTGTGGAATTGGAATCTGGTCTGCAAGATCTCTAGAGTGGACAAAAAACTGTATCTCTTCAGCAGTTCTAAATGTAGTCAAAGCCCCACTCTTTACTGGGGTCTCTGTGCATCATGTGAAAATGAAACAAAGCACAACAACGACATTTATTTTTAGACTTTGAAAAAACACATTCTGTCTTCATGCACGCATGCAAAACTCCTCAGTAAGAATCCCATATGCACATCTGAGAATAGATTTTTCATTATGCAGATTTTAAATTTGAAAATACAGCTTTGTAGTGTTCCTGGCTTTTAACTCAACTGCACTCTGTAAACTAATGTACCATTATTGTTAAATGCGCACAATTATCTGTAGCTGATTAATAGACTGGTACATCTTCTTAATAGAGTAATACATTCAAATGGCTTTGTAATTTCATTAAGAATAATGTGCTCTTCCAATTCAAAATGCTAAATGGTGATCTTACTCACAGCGTTCACTATAAAGACGCAAACATAATGTTATTGAAAATAAAAAAGGAACAAAAAAGAAATTTGGCCTAAATGTTCCATTTTTTCCTGGTAAACTATGCCCCAAATGCCTTCACTGCAAGTGCAAGAAGTGAAAAAGTACAGATCCTGTTCTGACTAATACTATTATTATTATTCAAATGGATTTATTGTTATCTGCAAGATTTTCATTTACTGTATAGCCAAAAAAGTGGGGGATAGAGGGGAGAATGAGGGTGAGTAACCTTTAAAATGCCTTTAGAAACTTCTCTGTCAAGGGTTAGCCCTCCTCTTCCATTCCTCCATCAGACTTTGTGGCCACAGCAATTCTTAACTGGCACCTTCAAAGGTCAGGTCTAATAGCAAGTGGCCTCACAAAAGCTTTGCAGCGAGACTGGCCATTTCTCAAGCATTAACTACAAAATCTCTGTTTTTCAATACGCTGCTGTCACCTGCTATTATTCCTGAAATTTTCAATATGACAAACCATGTTTGACATTCATTATTTCAAAGAGCATTTTTTCAGTGCTTGGTTTGCTGGTGTTTTCCTTCTCTTTTTAAACGTAAATGTGACTCTCGCTAGGTAAAATTTATCAAATGAATGCAGGTAAATACCTTAGGTCATGCTATGGCAAAAACCTGAAACAGTCCCTTTGAAGCCAAGGAAATTACACACTGTGGTAAGGTCAGTGCATTCTAATGTTACTAAAGCAAGTTGTTTATCCAACCACTACAGAAAATCTGTTGTTATCAGTACAACTACTGGCTACAAATCAAAACTATATGAATAATGAATGGGGATGCCATTTAATTATTAAAGTTAAAAAACGAAAACATATCTAACATCCCTGCAGTGAATTAGGTCACTTGGTATGCAAGGAGAATTCAGGCTGAAACTCCAGAGTTGCTTACAAAGAATCTTTGTACAGAGTCCAAGAACAAGCAGGGAGAAAAACAACGGTTTGATTGTGGGGAAAAGAAATGAAATTATTCTATGTCTAGGCCATACCGACAAGCAATAGCAGGCAGTGTCACAGAAGTACGTTGCACTTATTACCTGAAGATGTCAGAGCTCTTTAAAACTGCCAGAAATATTGTAATTCATAGGATGTGGGACTCAGAGAGACTGAAATGTTAAATGACTTGCTGAAGGTTACACATGCATTCTGTGTGCACACCAACAAAACCCAACCTTTTTCTTTTGATTCTTCTTCTCTGACTTATTCTTTCTTCTGTCTTGTGGATCTGCAGACTAACAGTCAGAAGACTGTTCATTCTTGGATATCAATGGATACAGGGTCAGTACTGGCTTTATCCTGACTTAACAGCTAAGCCTGCCTTTAAGACACTGTATCAACCACGAGGCCAAGTTTCTATTCCTTTGCCCAGTGCTGACTTTCTGCAGATTTTCAGGAGGATAACATGGCCTCTTTTGCCTTAGGGTCTGCATGTGTAACAGAAAAAGCAGAGTATCTGACTCTCACAGTGGTATGGCATGCTGTGGCAACTGTACCACATAAATAGTTCAAAGGCCTCCTGCAATTTGAGGAGGAAGGAAAGTCACAAAGGTTTGGGTCCATATATTTCATAAAACAAATCCCTGTGAAACCCTTAATATTAAAATCACATCCATTTAGAACCTTATGCAAGTCTATGATGTATAAAAGTACCTTGCTGATATACTTGCTACTGTCTCCATCCAAGCCATGATCTGGCCACCAAAAGTGTTTCCATGATGGTTTGCATGAGGAGGCTGGACAAGCTCAATACTCTGTACATGAGTAAGGTCAGTTGAAACTGCATCTTCCTCTTCAAAAGTATCTGAAATAAGGCAGCAATTAATTAATTAATTAATTCAGCTAGTAACTCTGATAGTCAGGAAGAAAATGCTCAGTGGGAAGCAAGAGGCTGAAGATTTGCTTTGTTCTTCCAAGAGATCCAAGAGGTGGGGATGGTGCAGCCTTCGGTCTTATCACAGCACAGTGATCCCTCTCAGCCCTCATCATGTACTTTAAAGAAGCTGTGTCACAAGCCATTACTGTGAAACTTGGCTGGCTGTGAGTGCATGCAGCCAACAGCCTCAGCATGTGCTTGTGATTATTCATGGTTGCTATGAATGACCTCTAACGGGCGTTGTCAGAGCACTTTATCACTTATCAAAATGCCTTTCATAGACTTTGACCACCATGTATGATGGGTTCCTGTGCAAATGTGGCTAATTAAGGCTAGAGCATGACAAGATTATTTTGTAACCTGTAACAAGTCTTTTGATTACCAAAGCCAATATAGAACACACAGAAGATAGAAATACGGACCTGAATCAGTAACTACCTTCCATTATCTAAGCATTTCCAATCCACTTTAAAATGTTTAGCCATATGTTCTCACTCTAATCTTTGTTTATTTCACTTATAAGAATGGATTTAGACATGTGAATATGTCAGTTACTTAAAAAGTGCCAAAAGCTACTTGTGCCAAATTGTACTTTTTACTTTTGCCATAATCAACTAAAGTTATGATTATATAAATGTGTGGACACATCTGACTAATTTGCACTTGGGACCTACTTAAGTTGTTGCATAAGATCCACTCAGAAGACAAACCACTTTCTGGATATGACTTATACCTATTTTGCTACCTGTGAGCCTTTACACAGAATATTTTCTTCTCTTTTTCCCCTATTTTGTTTGTTCTTATCTCCTTTAGCAGATGATTAGTGCTAACAATGAAAGGATCCTTCGAGGAAGTTTCCAAAGAAGGCAGTGGAAACCAAATTCATCAACCTCTGATTTGTCTTTCATGGTACTAAGCTGTCTCCTATGAGACAGTTAACGTGAAGACAAATAACTTGTTTGCAAACAAGTCTTTTCAGTTCTACACAGTCTTATTAAATTGTTAAGACTAGAATTTATATTTACAACAGTTTTCATCTTTCCTCAGTAAAACCATATCATGTCTATTGTTTATACATGGAGTTATGGCTCAGATTTTCTAAACACCAGCATATTTCTTAACTGTTGCGAATAATTTCTTTTGCAGGGGAGCACTGCAACTTTTGAGTACAACTGTCTTTAAGAAGAGATATTACTATCAGAAATATAGATGAATCTGTTTCTCAGCTCAATTTTTCAAATTTGGTCATGAGGTCTTTAAATTTATTTTTTTTAACCTGTTTTGACCTCCATGTAATGAAGTTTCTCCTATTTGTTGGGAATGATTCCATGGCATAAACATGGTGTCTTCACAGTGTCTTCTTGCAAAGATACAGCCATAGCCTGAGTGAATTTTATCCTTCTATCTATGTTACAACTACTGCCATAACACTTTTTTTACCATATTGCAAAGTTCTGTGTGAACTCTTAAACCTTACACATGTAACCTACAGGAAGATCTGCATTTCGCATCTATTTAATGCATGCTTGGCTTTCAGTCCTGTGTTTTTAAATCTGGAATTTCTGAAAGACAAAGAAATAGCACTCTGTTAGAATAACTGTATTACATACCCTCGCAAACCTGGCACACACTTTTCTACATGGTACCACACCCTCAAGGAGCTCTACTCAGATGTTTTATCTGCTTTTTTTCCTCCCTTCCAGCTGCCCATAAGTCATTTTTTCCATCTTCTATGTTGACCACAGTAATCACCTTCCTTATTTCTCTCCTTCATTAGGTTCTGAAAGACCTGTTCATAGCCCAGGCGAATTCTTCTCCTCTCAATAGCCAAGGTGTGCTCCAGGTGGTCTTCTGTAGACAGTAGATTTACAGGTTCTAATTCAATCTATGCAAAGCAAAGGCCTTGTAGGACCACTTCT
>WUAM01000133.1:5583280-5597734 GCA_024336885.1 Actenoides hombroni
AGAAAAAAGAGAAAAGAAAAAAGAAAAAAGAGAAAAGAGAAAAAGGAGAAAAGAGAAAAGAGAAAAAAGAAAAGAGAGAAAAGAGAAAAAAAAAGAGAAAATTAAAAAAAAAAAAAAGAAAAAGAAAAAAAGATGATCTTAATATGAAGGTTTGAGTATTGAATTTTTGTATCTGAAAAATTATCCAGTCACATTGATAAGTGGTGTAGTCTATGGGAAAATGTACTGTAGAGCCCAATCCTCACACAACTATCCCACTCCCTCTTCCACAATTACTCCATGCTCACATAGCCTATTCTATCTATTTAAGGACCCATTTTCAAAGAAATGATGGTTTTCTGAGGTGGAGGAGAAAAACATGAACACCAAGCACTTGGTGCAGCTTCAGACTCTACATTTGTACCCAAAACACTACTTGTGCCCAGACACACACTCTTCTTTTGCCAAGATCAGACCTTGTTTTCCCTAAAGTGCAAATTATCATGTATGTCTGTTCAATGACAAACTGAACCCAAACCTGTACTGGCTTAAGAAAATTGTTACATTTAGATAAATACTGCAGAGGTGCCATTGTAACATCACTTGTGTGATTTGTCTACAAGGTCTAGCCTCAGAAACGTTGAAATAATGCACAAGCACTGTAACACAGCCAGATTCAACATTTTGTGTCCTGCAGTTGTGCTGCTCATGTTTCTCAGTCTGTGAGTCTCCACCCAAACCCTCTTGAATTTTCCTTGCCTCCTTTCTGGTCCTCCTCAAGGCCCTCCTAGATTTTTCCAGACGGCCTAGCTAAAAGACTAAGGTGGGTGGACTGCATACTGTTGTTCCCTGCACAACTTCAGCAGCAGTTGTTTAGAAAAGTGGGTTTGAAAAAATGTTCTTCAATTTCTCCGATACTTTGTGATGGAATTTGAACTGAAGCCTCAAACTCCCTCTGAGGCATTTCTGCCTTCAGCCTAATCTTAGTTAATCATCATCAATTTAATCCTGAATTAACCTTCCTTGGAAATGTGGGCAAAAGGTAAATGGGTTGATGCAATGGATATGATACCAACCAAATAATAAACAGTTTTTGCTTTAATCTGTCTTAGTGCTTTCAGGTTAAGCTATTTAGCCATTAACGTTGCAGGGAGACAAGCTGGGCAGTTTTTGGCAAAACTGTTCTGATCTGTTTCTTCTGCAAACTGCAATATATCATTGCAGAAAAGAAGGCAGAAATGATTGGCTCTATTAGTTGCTCGTGGGATGACTGCTCTCCAGCAGGCTGCAGTGGAGTTAAAAGGGCAGATACGCTGTCATAGCACACTCAATGAGACAGGAGAGTCAGATAAATTATTCTAGTCACTCAAGTTCAAGAAAGTAGCATACTACAAACAAAGGGAGTTTGTTAAAAAGATCTGAGGGATATTTGGCCTTTCTCAGATGAAAACTTTAAAAGGACTTATGCCTGTTTGGAACAGCAATGTGAAGGCCAAATAGTACAGTGACTGATTTCTAAATACCTCTAGGGAGCCAAACACTGGGGAGAAGAAACGGTATTGGCATGAAAACTTCTTAACACAAATGGCAAAGTATTAGTTTAGATTGGAAACCAGCTTAAAAATAATGCCTTCTGTCAGAATAGCAATGTCTGAAAAATCTCCTCAAAGAGGGGAGTGAAGGATTAAAAAAACCCGACCACAACAACACCCTTGCAGGTTTCAGGATACATATAGGGCAGTTTCTGAAAAGGAGAGAGACCATGCAAACTTACAGGCATCTCTCTTCCTGTGCTCGCCCCTGCTAGTATTGCAGCCTTTACACAGACATCAGTTTTACTACTAGCAAATGTGCAAGAGAAAGTGGAGGCAAACAAACAAAACCCCAACAACTTCAGAGCAGAGGTGTGTTAAAAAAAACCATCTCCATATAGTCTGGACTTCATGTTGTTTTCCTATTACTTATCAGAATAAACAGGTATTAACATTTTCCTGTGTTTCACAACCAGTAAAATTAGATTATTTCACAGATACTCAGTCTCAGCAACTTCAAGCATAGCAGAAAATAGAAAGAATACCTTTCCAGCACCAACTGTTTTGGCCACATATGTTGCATATGCCACACTCACAATTTTTTCAACATTAGTCAAAAGGTCCTGTACTGTAACCTTGATGCCAACCTACAAGGAAGGAGGTAATGGAGGAAGAAGACAAAGAAAGGTATTGACATCATTGCCAGTTGAATTGGGACAAAATTGTGCAGTGTTTATCAAGTTAATCATGGTCAGTCTCTTAAACCTAAAAGAAAACAAGTAAAAAACCTGCTCTGCCATCGCTGATACATCTCTGAACTCATTAGAACATCACAATATTCACTGAGCTCTGAAAAGCTTTTTAGTAGAACAATGTGCATATAACTTTATCATCACTTGTAGGGTAAAATAAAAAATAGGAAAGACACTTAGGTTTAGTTTTATGAATATCTCTTTCCATTTACTTGTATGCCAATTGGAGTCCCCATCTGAATCTTTCTAAGATCCGTATGAGAAAAAAAAAAGTCTGTATGAATGTGTAAAACACAATGAAACACTTGAAGGTGAAACACTGTATTTGACCCTGTGAGACCGGCCTGGCATGCATCAAATCTTGATTTCCACCACACACACACACACACACACCCCCCCTCATTTTTACAACCTTTTGAAATACATTCTCTGTGAGATGCATCACTCCCATTAATATTAAAGAGAATTGGACTTGGGTACAATGCAGAGGAAAGTACCTTTATGCTTCAGTTCTGATTCCAAGTAAGTGACTGGGCAGCACACTGCATACTTGTTACAATGTGAAGAATAAGAACGGGCATGCACCTGAGGTAAGTATTTCTGCATCAGAAGTTTCATAACTACTTAAGACTCCACCTATTTAGTGGATCCTAGATCCCATCCAAAGACTGCTTAAAGATCAGTAGCTTTGGACGGGACCAACACCACCTATCCCACTGTGCCCATTGCATCTGCCAAAGATTTTAAGTCTTCAGGGCTGTTTCTATTTTGACATGGATTAACTATGCAATTATAACAGTCATTATGAAACCAGAGTTTCATTAGGCAGTGCTATTGTTTAGATATCTGCACAAAGCTCCTTCTGAAACAAATAAGACTGGATCCATGTTGCTTTCCTTACTTCTCCCACCTCTGTTCTACTCTTCAAATATTGTTAGGAACAAGGATTATAATCTCTTACCTCCATGCTGGTTTTGAACGCTCTGTTCACCTTCGCTTTGATGGTAATAATTTGTCCAACCCTGTTAGGAAGTGTAACATCTTATGGTATGTAATTACACAGCTTAATAAGTCCTCAAACCTGCCTCTCTATGTATTCCTAATAAAGAAAATCTCATTATCAGTCTGTGTCTTTCACACTATACTGAAAATGCACAGAAAAAAAAAGTTTAGCACTGTTATTTGTCAGTCAGACTTCATGCTCAGTAGCAGTTTCAGTCTCTCAGAAAACTGCATAAGCTTAGTACCAGGATTCCTTTTCCTTGCTGATACCTGTATGATGTCAGGTGTGCTTCAGGCACCAGGTCCCCCAAGAAATTTTGGCCTAGATTCTGCTTTTGCTCAAAGGCACAGCTTGCTTACTCCAAATCACTGAGTCTATCTAGCTGCAAAACCACACAAGATATACTCCATGTGCATTCTCTGGCACACAGATACATGCACATGAGGAGATATTCCCAGACAAAAAGTTCTCTTTCACATCTTTGAAGGATGGGGAAAGAGTTCTCTTTCCAAGTTTTGGCTAAGAACAGGGTTGCAGCATATCCCTTCTGTCCTAACAGCATATCCCTAAACAACTACTTTCCCCCGTTTACCTACATAGGATACCTAAACAGAATGCTATCTTTATACCTACATAGAATCAAATTTAAATGAGGAAAGAACTTCTCTCTCTCTGGAATTTCTTAAATACCTGTTATGTGTTGATCACAAGTGTAACCCGTGTTTTCAAACACCTCATATCCTAACACAAGGTGATGCTGAAAAGGAGGAAGGTAGGCAGTTTCCCCTGAAGTTGTCTTACTGAGCAGAGCAGTAAAAGAACGTGATGTGCATGGTAAGTTATAACCACAGACAAAATAACTGGGCATCTGGCCACTGCCTTCAGGGAATTTAAGCTGAATTACAAATGCTAAAGATCAGTCCCAGAGCAAGCAGAGTGCAACTAGATACACTTGAGACTGTAAAATATAACTCAGACCACTTGATTACCTGTGAAATAGACATTAACACCTAAGGATTTGGCATTTATGTCGCCAGTTACCAAACACTAGAATGGGCAATAGGAAACCTGATCCTTTACAGTACCAGACAGGAACAACCAACTACACAGAAACTTTACCTTTCTTGTTCACATTCAAGAGCACAAATGGAAGCCTTTCAGTAGGCAAGGCAGGTAAACGCTTAGAGGAAAGGATGTGAACATCTGCAGACATACATTAGCTTTTGCAGAATGTATTCAGAAGGAGTTTTTCCATCATTCATTGCAAAACAACAGCACAATCATTAATGTAACAGTTCTAAACAGCACAGCTAAGGGAACCACCAACTCATTTACAAAAACTATAATTTGTTCACAACAAAAAGACAATATTTATGTTTAACTTTGGAAAAGAAGTTAATATTACAGTCTTGTAGGAAAGTGTTAGAAATCTCAGAGACAGAACTTAGCCAAATACCCTGAAACACCTCTGGAGACTCTCTATCTGTCACAAAACTCCCAGGAGAATTACAGCAACACAGCAGTAGAAGAAATACCAAGTAAAAGGTGAAAAAATACAGAAAACGTTCATTAAATAAACTCCGTGACTGAACACAACACAAGCTAAAAGTGTGCATGAGGCTTTCCTTAAAAGGAGAGTTCAGAGTCTCTAAAGAGCTTGCAGACGACACCACGGTCCGTGTCAAGAACACCATGGTGCCAGATTGTCCATGGGGTCCCAGTAGGGAGTGTGGAGGTCTCAATATCAGGCTTACTGCCAGGGCGTTATTCTTCTGTGCAAAGATTGTTTATTTCACCTTTGCCAGAGACACCTCCAGCATGACCTCCTTCTCTCTGTGCCAGAACATTGCGTAAGAGATGCCGAGAGAGGTAAGTCTGGGTCTGTCTGCCTTTGAAGAAACCGCAGTGTGAGAACAACAGAACAAAGCTGGATGTGATCTCACTGGGCCTGAGACACCCATCCCACAATAAGGTGGGTTTGGACTCCACAGACATTAGATTTCCTGACTGACTAACACGTCCCCAGGTGACCCAAGCAGCCTATGCATCTAGATTTGCATCTCACTGTAGTCCTGTGGGGTCCATGGTCACATCAGAAAATAAAGATGCCAGAACTCAGATGGTCAGACAGTCTGAAAGGGAAATGTCCTTTCACATACGCTGGGGAGCTGTTTCAAAGTGAGATGTTTTACATTGTATCATGTATTCTGACTTTGGACAATGGTTTATTTAAGCCAAGAGAGCTGATCAGCTTGGGCATTTAAATAGATATGTAAGGACCGAAGTCACAGAACAGCACACTTTCACTTTTAACTGTCAGAAAGCTTTTGAAATGTACCAGAATGAACTAAATATGATTCACGTGTGAAGCATTAACAGAATGCAAATAAATGTAATCTAAAATCAGATGTTCTTATTACCACTGAACTGCTGCATATTGAAGACAAGGAAGAGGGATTTATTTGTTGTCATGGCATGAAACTGAGTTCTGCAATACATAGATTTGTGGAAATCTCTGTTTCCATGTCAACTGAAAAGTAATATGCACAAAAGAGTCAATCCTTACAGAACATTTGGTAACCTGCGTTAGGTAAATGAAACTTTACAGCAGGTAACTTACAAAATATCTTTTTAATTTGCTAGAGTGAGATACAGGAGCTCTCTTATTTATGCAAAACAAGATCTGGCAAAATTTAGGAAATTACACAATGAGCTACAAAGAGGATGTTAGGGATGACCTGAGGCTGAAACATGATTACTGATACCGCCTATTATGCTTGTATCCTACATTCTTGTTAAAAACAAAACATTGGCACCACAACTGGAAGGAGATCTAGAGACACACTTCGATACAAATCTGGAAGGAAAAGGATTCTCATTATATTTTAGAAGCTCTGTTCTGCTCTTGGAAACAAGAGAGAAAATGGTACTGAAGCTACTGAAGTCTGAAACATTAAGCCTGAAAGAAAAAATAAAATTACCCTGGTCACAGTTTTCAAAGACAGATTTTTTTTCCTAAGGAGAAAATGAAAACCAAAGAACAATTACAGGCTCGATAAATCCTTAAAATTTTTTTTAAAACAGACTCAAGAAATTCTCTTGAGTTCTAGATTCAGTATGACCATGTTCACTTCTTTATTAATGGTTATAGTTCTCGTCCTAATGGCAACTACTCTAAAAATCTGCTGTTCAGAAGTGCGAGTAGATGCTTATTTTACACTTGTGTACTGCAGACAGTTTCAGTTGACATCAACTGTACACTTGACCGACAATTTTCCTTGGTTCACAGTCAGGGCAAATACATGTGCAGTAGTTTGTGTAACCAGGTTTGAACTATCTAAGCACTCACTAATTTCCAGTTTGCAAGGTGTACAAATACAGAAAATGTACAAAGTAATGACTTTAAGTTTCTGGAAATATATGGTTAGGAAAAAATGCGCTATTCCCCTCTACAGTGTCTTTTATCCCTTGGAAAATGCATGGGGAAAAAAAAAATGGTTAAAACAAAAATAAGTTCTGTATTGTCTTGTAGACTCAGTCAATATACAGTGATCACAAATGCAAAACATTTCTGGTTTGCTATATGAATACAGTTCTTTAAAAGAGCAGAAAGAAAGAGATGGTAAGAAATAAACCGAAAGAGCACTTACAACAATAAAAAATTCATACAATAACTGGTTTAGGTATGTATTCCTTATTTAAGAGAGATAAGTAATGGCGTGCAGCATTCACTTTAACTGGAGTCAAAGATCACTGGGCTATCAGCTTCTCACCTGGCATCTAGGTTGCCAAGTCAAAGTAACTACAGTTTATTTTTGACCTGTGAAAATGATTGTTTCTCTAGGTGGGTCAGTCTATCACAGATAGAAAAGAGCAATTTTGAGGCTTAACCTTATGACTCTGGGGAGTTCGCTGGCCTGCTATCTTAGATTTTATAATGCTTCAGTATACCTCTGCCAAATAAGAATCTCTAGGACGCAAAACATTTGACTGTTGTTAGCTGGTTTTGTACCTGGCAGCCTCTTCAAACTGGATGTCATCCATAGATGCTGTCACGCAAGACACACCAGCATGTTTCTCAGCTTCAAAAGAGACACATGGACACACAGTTACCACATGGCATTTGCAACAAGCTATTCACCTATATACTTGTGCTTGAGGGACAGAGATGGAAGACAGGAGACTCCAGGTCTTCTTTTGATCACCCTAATGCCAGTCTGCAGTGGACCCCTTGGAAAAAAAAAAAAAAAAAAGAATCTAAATAAGATTAAGTTAGCATTTGCCAAGAAATAAGGGTAACATCAGGAGATGAGGCTAGATGATGATAATGACCCTAATCAGTTTGAAGGTCTTTCTCTAAAAATAAACCATTCTGGTAAGAGAGCACTAACAAGAATGTTGCAGGACAAAAGGAGTCACAAAGCATTAACAAGCCTACAGAAATCTCAGCGTACTCCCTCATAGCAGGATGTTGTGCCTACCATCTCTGTTAAACCAGTATGGACCTTTTATGTCACTTGGGGATTCTCAGGCACCGGAGAAATATCTGCTGGCTTATTACCATGGTCACAGGAGTGGAAAGCAGGTAAGCACATACCTCAGAGCTGTACTGAAAACACAGAAATTAAATAAACACAAATATAAACAAGATTTAAAAAAAATCAGACACAAGGATTTACTTACTGTAAGATGTTTTTTAGCAAAATTTGAACTGTGTTCTTTCTCTCCCTAGGATATTTGGCTATGAAAAATAATGCACCCTATTTGTATTAATAATGAAAACTAATCTGGAAAAGGTAAACATCTTCTTTGCTACTAATATTTAATAGACCAATAGTTGCCTTTTACAGCAAGCTATTGTGATTTATTATTTATTTGACTACAGCCATTAGAGTTCCAAGTCGGAAGCTAAATCATCAGCACACGAGCTGTATAAACACAGGGAACCCTTGCTCGAAAAAGTTTCCCGAGAGACAGAGGCAAAAGGGGACTATCAGGAAAGCCTAGAAAATAGCTCTGTTCAACAGGCAGGAGTTCTCTCTCCCAAGCAGCCTGATATTATTAGTCAGCACCACAAGAAAAAGTTGGAGAAATTAGAGGATGGTGCGTGAATTGTATCAGTACCTGAGGAGTTCCCTTTGAAAATATGAGGGTAAAACACATGAAGGCACCTACTAGAAACACAGCAAACTGTGATGAAAGGGAAGAGGTCACTGATGACTAAGAGACTGCAGTTGCCCCTGTGATAGGCAATGCAAGGAGATAAGTAAGATGGCGATAGTCATAAATAGTCTCAAAACTGCGGAAGCAGACAGACAGGTGGATCATATCTACAGCAGCAGGATATGAAATGGGAAAGGTGCAAAGACCAGGCACTTGCAACTGCACCATCTGGCACTACTGCAGGTGAAAGGTGATAAAACCGAACAAACCCCTGCCCGCCACCTTGAGATTGCTATGACATAAAAAAAGCAAAGTGCGGAAAGATGTTAAAAATCCTTCACGTGCAACAGGATTAACCCTGTGGCATGAATGACTGTTGCTGCCATAACCTTTAACCAAGTAAAAGCAATTATGAAAGTGAGCTTCGGTAGCAGATTTTGCAGCTCATGAAGATCACCATAGCTTAACCAAAGTCCAGGGAGCAAGGACGAACCCTTGTAGCAGCCGGGGCTCTGCCACTTCAGAGCAGGGACTCGATTTCAGGAGTTGCTAAGATCAGTTTCCTCACAAAGAGGACTGCGAAGTTGTAAATCACGGACGGGCTGCAATCAAATGACTCCTTTGTGCTAAAATAAACCTCAAAAAAAAGTGCGCGTCCCTACTGGGAGTTTGCTACCTGCTAGGTAGTTTCTGGGTTATCGTGTGGGACAAGTTCTTCAAGATCCCAACTCTTTCTCTATAGGTAGAGCAGGTTACGTAAAGCAGCACGGAGCGCGGCACAGGCACCCACTCAGCGAGCGCACCACGGTCACTGGCTCACGCGGAGACGCCATCCAAGGCATGAGTTCCCCAAATAACACCCGCTATTCTCTGCACGGCTCATTATGGGCTGCTAATGTATGCAGCTGTACTTGGAAACCCAGTTCACTGACAGCAGCGACGGCGGAGCCTTGGGTTTTCTTCGTGCTTTAGATGTGGCTTTTGCTTCCACAAGTTAGCTGAGGAGGTTTGTTTTTTTTTAAGTGCTCGAAGCTGAGTTACACCAGGCGCAGAGTGCTCTGCATGCTGGTTGGATTTGTGGTTGGTGGGTTTTTTCCCACCCTTGCAGCAATATTCTTAAATTAGTACTTTTCTTTCTTCTAGTGTTTCTCTTTTTTCCATCCCCCCTTTTTTCCACCCCCTTCACTGCTCCCTTTTTTAAACTCTCCTCATCCGAACCGCCTCTGTCACTCCCTTCTTTGCACTTCCCTGAGCCTTGACACCCCTGTCCAGCCCCACAGCCTCTCTCACTCCCAGCACTCCTGTTGCTAATCTGAACCCTCAAATCTCAAACATTCTCTCCAGGCTCAAACCTTCCCTCAAGATCCGTCCCCCTCTTCGCCCCCCCAGTTCCCGTAGGGCAAAATTTCGCCTCCTCCTCTCTTGTTACCGGCAAATACCGGGACGAGGCTACGGGTTTTGAGGAAAGCAGACGCTGTCCCCACACGGGTGACGAGTTTAAGCCGGGCTCCTGAGGGGAGGGCACAGAGCGGCCGCCGCGGCGCCTCTCCCCGACACGCTGAGGCGACGCTGCCCCGGCCGCCGCCACTCCTTGTCCCGCGGCGCCCGCCCGCCTGCCTCCCGTATCCGCCCGTCTACCTGCGAGGCAGGCGGTCGCGTCCATCCACTTGAGCAGCTGCCCGGCGCTCAGCTCCCCGCGGTGGTTGGCGTGGGCCGGGAAGATGGTCTGGCACATGCAGACATCGCCGCCCGGCGCTGCCGCTCCGCGCCGCTCCATGGCGCCGGGAGTGAGCAAGGGGCAGCGGCGGCCGGAGGCTGGCACCGCGGAACGGAGAGGGCGGCAGCGCTGGCCCCTCACCGGCCTCTCCGCTGCCTACCGGCCTGGGGCGGGCCAGTCCCGCCCCGACGCCCCGCGCTGAGTTGGAAGCGCCCTGACCCGGCCCCCGCCGCCGCGGGGAGGCGGGAAGGAGCCGCAGGGCCGAGGGGAAGCGGGTGCCGGGGCGCGTAGAGACACACCGCAGAGTGAACGCGGCCCCGGCAGGGGAGAGGAGGTTGGCAGCGGGGCTGCCGCCCGTTTTTACCACCCTGCTGCCCGTTTCCAACCCCCGCGGCCTCAACGGCCTGGCGTCAAGTGACATGATGGCGCGGCCGCCGGGGCCTGTTCCCTAACAGGTACCTGGGGAGAGCTAACCCCATCGACAGCTCCAGCAAAAAGAACCCTGTCCCTGTGGGCAGAATAGGTGTGCTCAGGATGCCTACCGGGAGGTCCTGAGGATCCTTGTTCAAGGATCGTACCTGCTGAGGAGCAATACTCCTACGTGTACTGGACGATCTCGGTGATTTTGGGGACTAGTTTCCTCGTTTAAAAAAGAAAACTGAATGTAGATAGGAATAGTAACAGCTGCAACTACTGCATCTTTGGAGCAACAAAAGGGTTCCCATTTCTTTAACCCCACAGTTTAAGTTTGGGATTGCTTCTTACAGAATGAGTCTTTTACAGAAGAGGGAATTCTCCTGAGATTGGCCCTTCTCGAGGTCTTGTAGTGATAGGATGAGGGGTAATGGCTTCAAACTGGAAGAGGGTAGATTTAGATGAGAAATGAGAAGTTCTTCAGTCTGAGGGTGGTGAGACACTAGAATGGGTTGCCCAGGGAAGCTGTGCATGCTCCATCGCTATATGTGTTCAAGATCAGGCTGGGTGGGCTTTGAGTAACCTTGTCTAGTGGGAGGTGTCCCTGCCTGGGGCAGGGGGGGTTGGAACTAGGTGATCTTTAAGGCCCTTTCCAACACAAACTGTTCTACGATTCTTTGCATCGCCACTGAAATATTTATTACCTGGCTCAGATTATTTTCTTTTTCTGTTTTTTGAAGTCTTGCTCTCTTGTGTTGTCACCGACTTGGCAGCCCAGCAGATGGGACGCAGGGAAGACACATTCCCACCTCTAGGCACTGCTGAGCCCAATAGAAAGGTACCATGGCCTGGTGAACCACTGTCACTGCTGGTACAGGCATATGAACACCTACATCACTGGTCATGGCCCTGGTCACATACTTCTGTAGAAGTTAATAACTGGAGACCTTTTAGAGGGCTTTTCCTCTTACCTCCTCCTCCTCCTCCTGCCGTGGCTGGAAAGGCACTGCGAGATGTTGCTGCTGTTGCAAATTATGAAAATACAAGCACTGCTGAGGAAGAGTAGAGCAATCGCTTTTGAATTGGGTCAGGAAGGTCAACTTTTGGTCATTGCCATGGATACAGTGTTATCACTATTGAAGGCTCAATGACATGAAGAAGGCTGTTGGAGATGCTCACCGGCTGGGCTTGTCAGCTCTTCAGGCAGGGCTGGTCAGTGAGGCAGATGTGTTGCTTCAAGGTAGCAGAGTGTGTAACCTGTAACTGTTCTTTAAGGAGAGACCAGGAAGCTCACAGTTGACTCTGTTTCCCCACCCACCCTCCCCGGTATTGTCAATAGCATGGTTTTCAGTAGAGCAGCAAGAATGTTTGGTTTTTGTAGTCTTTCCTCACAGCATTTCCTTATCATCTAGCTACCACTTGTTACCCACGATTCCAGTGACAGGTGTCCCATGTTCATTAGAAACATACAGAAATGAATTTATGCCATGAGTCCTTGTTCATTTAAACATTGTTAAAGATCCAGCTTTAACCTGTAACAGCCAGGAAAATTTGAATTTTAACCAACCTGCCTCACCAAGATAGTGTTTCTCACCGCAGTAGGGATTTTCTTCCCACATGGTCTGTTACTATCATTGCGCTATAGCACATCTCTGTTTCTTTGTCACATACTCTTTTAGCAAGCAACAGGATGGCTGTACCATCACACTAGTTACATTCCAGAGGATACTGGCTCTGAAAATCAGCATGCTGTGCTGTTCCCTAGATATGTTTCTACTCTGTTTCTTCGAGGGGGGAAGGGGAAATAAAAAATAAAATTTGGACTGATTTCTCTTTCCTTCTTTGGCCAGCTTCTGTGAAGGAAAGAAACAGACTCTCCTGGAAAGTGGCAGTGGCATACCTCAGTCTTGCTACCTGAACAGGGTTTGTAAACAGTATGCAGCCAGTATTTTCTCTTTCCTCCTCTGCTCAATTCAGATGGCAAGAACATATTGACTTCTCACACCATGGATCCTGGATCTCAGAAGGAGAGAGTCTTTAAACAAAACTAAACATTTTTCTGTTTAAAAAAAAATAACTTCTGTTTTGCCTGCGTAGGCCAGTAGTTTGTAAATTCATTTTAAGGTTTATCTCGTCATGCTCATTGATCAGGCTTTCTCTAAGACAATGCTTATTTGTTGTTCTTTCACAGGTAGCTTCCACTTCCACTTAACATAGTCACAGTGATCAGGTATTTGGCCTATAATGTATCTGTTGTCCACTGTGAGATTAGGAGGTACAAAGCTGTTTGTATCAGAGAGAGGTAAAAGTTAAATCTAAATCCGATCCCATCTAAAAATCTCTGAAGTCTGTGTAGAAGCACACCTGGGGCAGTGGGCACACTTCTGCATTCCAGAACAGGAATGACCACCCAGCACTCAAATAAGCATGCAGATGGTTTCTGCTGCTTTGGACACTTGGCAGACATCTGCAGAGCGAGGTGAGGGAACTCACAGCCTAAAATGCTCTTTACCCAAATGAGCCTCTGCTTTTGTAAGCTGCATTTCTTCTGCTGGCCAGCTCCTCTGTCTACTGGGGTAACAGAACTTAATGCCTTTCTTCCAGTTGGCTTCAGGTACTCCTTTCTCTGAAGTCCCTCATACCCTAAGTCCTTACACAGTCTCCATTGGAGTAGCTATTTTACAATTTCCACTGTATTTATCCTCAGAAAATACCTGCAAAGTCAATATTGTTCTCCTGTCACAGCTGAAAAATTAGAGAAATTAAGTTACTGGCCCATATTCACAGAGATCTGTGCTTTTTCAATGGTTTCCCAGTTGAAAAGTACCTTTTGTAGCACAGTAGCCTGTACTGGTACCTCCGGCATCACCACCAGGTGAAGGTAGCTGGACCAACACCACATGGCTAAGGCAGTCTCTGGGAAGCATCTTTGTTAACCATCATATTTCTCTTTATGGATGACAACTGTAGCACGACGAACAAATGGTCAAAGGCAGATGGAGGGTGCCTTACTTCCAAACCCATACATCACTCAGTCACCAACTTTGGTGAAATTGTTCTTTTGAAATGAGAACTGGCAGTGAACTGGAGTGAGTTCAACTTTAAGAGTTTGGTTAACTAAGAAATCATCTTCCCTTCAGAACTGTTTCTGGCTAACCAAGCTTTTAAAAGTTTTTGTCAACAAATGATTAGCACTTAATGGCTTGAGGCTTCATCTGCTGACCTGAAATAGTAAAAACAGCAACACTTGCAGTGCTGTTTTAAATACGTTTACAAAGAAAAAAAAAACAACCAACCCAGCATGGTTATTATCTCCTAATAAGATGCATTTTTAATTGAAGCAACATAACTTAAAAAGCTTTGTGCAGCACAACAGCGTTTCTCATGAGCGCCGTGAAGAAGAAGACACGGTGCAATACCTCTAGAGGAACTGTGCCAGAAGAGGTAAGGCATTTTATTAATAGAAGAAGAGCTCAGTAGATGTGAATAAATCTTCTGTAAAGTAAAGCTGTTGCAGCTAGCAGGAAGTACTATTCAATCACAGGGCACACAGACAGCTAGCAGCCCACCCAACTAATAGCCCAACTGCACCAGACCCGCATTCCATCCACGTTAAGAATTCACTCTGAGAAATGGTATAGAACAAGGGGGTAGAAAAGGAGGTCCTATTAAGAACCAAAATTCCACAGAAGCCTGTAATCTAGAATTGGGGTCTGGGTTTCTACCTTAAACAGATGCACGCGTGAGCTTCAGTGTTCCTTGGAAAGTAACAGACTAGTGTGATAATCATGACACCATGAACACCTTCACAAATCTTGCCTTACTGATGGAGTCAGCAGCTGTAGGACACATGCCTCCAAAATGGATCTTTTTGGTAATGTTTTAAATACAGAT
>WUAM01000133.1:5597834-5629210 GCA_024336885.1 Actenoides hombroni
AAATGTTTTACAGATTCATGTTTCTTTCATAACTCTAGTTATTAATGGAAAAAAGGGATTTATTTATTTTTTTTTTTTGACACAGATTGTGAAAATACAACTACTTCTTGTAAAATGAAACTTTATTCTAAAATGTATCCAAAATTGCAAGACACAAGCACCATTAAACAGATAAATAGACATATATTTATGTACAGAGAGCATCAAAACACAAAACAATTGTTAATATAATTCTTATACCATTTTAATGAGTATCCATCAATAAAACTTTACAATTTAAAGAAGACTTTTCAGTTGCAAAACAGTTGTAAAATCATATGTATAAATTATGTTTACTACAATTCCAATAACAGAGGCAAAGTAAAATACAAAAATAATAATCAATACTGCAAATTCAAATACAAAACCCAAAGTAATGCTGCACAGGTACATATGTACACTGGATGAATGCATGCAGCTAGGCAGTGCAACAAATTAACTGCTGAGTTTAACTTATCACAAAATGGAACAACCATGTCAGCAAACAGAAGGAAATATATTTTTGTAATAAATCATAGTGCATTTTGAAGTTACGACTTTATAAAACGATTGTTGAGTGAAATAAATTTTAAATTCCCCATGTGATCTGAGATTTCCCCAGCTCCTGTAAAGTAAAATACAAATGATGAAAGCTAAAAACCCCACTGTAGTACAGAGTCTGATGTACTGGTACCATCTTGATTTTTATTTTTATTTTTTATTCTCGGTATCAGGCTTGTTTGCAAGCGTCTGTTGCTCCTTGCTACCAAGTGTAAAATCTTTCAGCTCCAATGCTATCTCCATAACCTGAATCTCACACGCTGCTTAGACTGCACTGGTTTGAAGAGACACAGCCGAGCCTTGAAAAAAGAACTCTTAAATCCCTATGAAGTACAGAGAGAGAGTAAAACAGAGGATAGAGAGACCTCATTATTACTGAAGCTCCTATCCATAATTGCTTTAATTACTTAAACACAGAGTAACGTAAGAGGCTTTTATGGCTTGGATGAAATTTCTGCTAATTCGCTGGGCAAGCGTAAAGCCCATCTTTCTCCACGGGGCTTGCCTTTCACAGTGCAGAAGGCTACAGACTATTTTGGTTGGTGAAAGAAAGCCTCAGGTAACTATGTAGAAAAATCCTTCCAAGGTGAAAATGTATTAAAGAAACAAAATCAAAACAGAGCCTCTTGAAAACTGTGACTTCTTGTGTAGCTGCAATACTAAAGCAAGGCTGTTCACCTTTCAGTTCTGCGTTGGTTGGTGTCTCATGAATATGTAGCTAAAACTGAAGTCCATACCTCACTGAGTATTACTGGTTAAATGTCAAAATTAGATGAGAGACAATTACACAGTCTGACACTTCTTTTTCTTAAAATCTTGAGTGATAAGCACGCTCAGTGTTTTCACTAGGAAGTTACTGCTAAAATGCTACATTTCTTTGCTGAGAAGACATTAATTTACAGCAGTCTGTAAACTACTCAAGAGTTTCTCCCTGCATCCTTTGTGCTAACAAAACCCCCTTTCAAGCCACTGCTAACTTTCAAGTTAATGGGAGTTTTGAGAAAAAAAAAAAAAAAAAAAAAAAAGGGGATGCAGAAAACCACCCATATTGGGTAAACCATGTAGCAAGTTATACAGCAGCATTTCTAATTTCCAACATGCAAGCATCTGTAGAGAAGAGCTAAGAGACGGCATGCACTGTGGTGGTATGTTCATTGTGCTTACATCTGGTGAGAGTACTATAGCATTTTCACCCAGGAAAATACAAGTGTTAGCCCTAGAAGACTGAAATAGCCAGTATTAATGAAGCCATCAGCTATTATGTAGTAAAGAACACCCCAAAAGAGGGAAGAAGTCTGTTCGTAGCTTATAGATACTGAAGCTGAAGAGAATTACAAAGGCACGATACAAGCCTATATTTCTTGTAACTTATATATATTCATATGTATTTTGCTCATATCACCTCAAGATACTGAATGGTAAAATAATATCTGAAGATACAAATACTAACTGAAAGTTAAGCACTAAAAAGAAGTGATTGATGGAGAGCTCACTGCTTGCTACATTTCTGCCCTTCCTGGGTGGTGAGCTTGTCCACCTTTTCTCCACTGACTGACAATATCCATCAAGATACTCAAGAATATGGTGATCTACTGAGGAAATGAGAAGAGGATCAGGTGACGGAAAGAATGACTTTATGCATCGGAAAAGCTGTCAGTAAGAGGCTGCCACAGCCAATCTCTCCTGCTGCAACCATTTTACCTTTGGCCTGGAACTCACTGAGGGCCCAGAAACAGTTAACTGGAAGTTCACACCCATTTTCCTGCAGAGATGAGGCTAAAATAATCCATGAAGACAGCATTTTGGTTAAGTTCATCACTCAAGACACTGAACAGTAGAGCAGGGATTGTACTAGCACATCGTAAGAAACAATTCTCAATTTTTCTATTCATAGCTGCACAAAATGTGTATCATTTTCAACATCGAATGACTCGTAACTTGGAAAATAAAGCAAATGTATCAATACTGCTCCTGTTAAAGTCAAAAAAATTATTACACCCACTTCAATGTGATGAAGTTACATGGCAACTTTGGAAGCAGCTGCTGTCTCGGGGCCCAGCTGTGAGAATGTGGACACTTCATGAAGCTGAAAAGGTGCAAGTTACAACACCTTTTACAACACATCCTCAGCTGGCAACAAGAATTGGTACAACTGCTGTTATGATTTTGTACCGGCAGTTAAGAAAGATAGGAATTTGAACTAGAAGAAGGTAGGTGTATGGTGCAAGCCTGAGGTGGAACCTGCTATATATGGGCTTTGCTAATCCAGTCATGCTGCCAGCAAACGTCAGGTCTACCTGAAACTGGGTACTTCCCTCACCTCCAAACCAGCATGTGAAATCATATTGCGTTTACCGCAAGACTACCAAAAAACCCACCCATAAACTGATGCTATTACCTGTATCCTCCCAAATTAGGAGCTCCTAGCTTTATTCTTTAAAGCTCTGGGGAAAGGAATATTTAGTTGTCCCTAGAAAGCATGAACATTAGTATCTTCACTACAACCTCACAGATGAATTTAAAAGCAGTTTATGCTGCTGCTGGTGTTGATTCATATATGCATGGGTTTCTTCACCTGTTGCTTTCAATGAATGAATCCACGCGGGCAAAGAGTGAGAGAACCCACTTAACAAAGAAAGGTGAGGATTTCTAGGTGGGTGTAAACCTTCTACAAGTGTTCAAACAGGTTAGCTCAAGTTACACTCCTTTATAAAAAAAAAAAAAAGGAAATAAAGATGTAGAAAATAGCAACCATGAGGCAGAAATCTCGTGTTTGAAATTGAAGGCTTCAGAAACTCGTCTTGAAGTCACTCAGATTCAGGTTCTTAGGAGATGCATTATTCTTGCCCATACCAGGCTCAAACAAATACACTTTTGTGTACAGCAATGTGAAGCTAAATATAAACCCTTGGATTCATTCCACCTAACTGCAGGCCTTTAAAAGCATGCAGGATTCATCAGTGCAGAGGGCAACTGGTACCATAATACAATCTTCCAGAGGCATCTCCTCTTCTTTTCCTCTTCCGACTTACAGAAGAGACCTAGACTGGTAATTTTTGGGCAGCTAAAATTAGGGTAGGATGAATCAGGCCACGGTGTGGAAACAAGTCTGCTGTGGTGGTATGGCATTACCATTACAAAACACAGTCTGTAAGAGCCTTGTCTGAGGCTCCAACCCAGATAACTCTGTGGTTAAGTGACCCACACAATCCACATCTTCGCAGCTCCCTGGTCTTGCAAGGAACTTTTTAAAAATAAAACAGTGAGGCTTGATTTTATGACCTTATTTCCCTTGTTTGGTCCTTAGACAAGGCAGCTTCTCTGAGCACCGGAGCTGTGCTACACTGGCTGTCAGAGGCACTCGCTGAGGGGGTGTTCTCTCAACATAGAAAAGTATACAGGGTTGTGTGAACAGAACTACCACCACCAAACTTCCCAGCACTTCAACAGCTGTGGAAAACAGCTGTCTATTTCAAAAAGGATTTTGAAAGAAGGGAAGCCTTCAGGATGAGGTCTGTTTTCTGACACAGTCTAAGGACTCCAGATAAAGAAGTATCTGTGGCACAACTCCTTCTGAGGGCTTGCAGCTGGGATAGTTACAATTCCCCAAAGCAAGGGCCTAAACCATTTGGAAAGGAATCACCATCGGGCAGCTTGTTGGACCTTCCATCAAGATAGACTACTGCCCTTCTGAAACCATCCCAGAGGCTGCTTTTACAAGTTACACACAAGGTCCGGAGAAGTCTGCGGTTGGAGTGGGCACTCATCCTAACACAACACCCACGCTCCGTGTATTTATGATGCTGTGGATATTTTTATCACCATGCTTCTGAGCTCTTCCAGTATGGCATGCATTGGCTCTCTGCGGTAGCTGTCAATAATGAAGACGAAGCACACACTGAGAAGAAATACAGCTGTTCTGAAATACAGACTTTGTGAGATCCCCAATATTATCAATATTAATGCTTAAGGTCAGAGGCAGTATCAAGTTTTGCATGTATTTTCTACATTAATATTTATATTGACAAATTAATTTCTTGCTGGTTTGGAGAATTACTGAGATTTTTCTTTACTTCCAGAGACTGGAGTTTCAACATTAATTTCATTTATGATGATGAAGGTAATTTTTTTGTTGTTGTTTTAAATACACTTGCTTAATTGTTTAAATGTGAGATGCAAATACTTGGGATTATGGTGTTCAGATTACCCTGTTGATCTCTGTGAAGGAATGAAGTAATCTGTACAACCATCTTTTGACCTTAGAAACGTAGGGAAATTATCTACAGATTGGCTTGGAAGTGTGAGGAACATTTATTGCAGATACTCAAAAGTCTCATGTGAAAGGGTGAAGGTGCAAAGTCACAAAGACTGCCTTTATTCCAAAGATTAACCTAGTCATTTAAACTATCAATAAAAACAAATAAAACACACAATTTGATATAATCAAAGTAAGAATCCCCTTCAACTTTCCCAGCTTTTTCACTTTTCAAGTCAGTCTAAACAGGACTTAATATCTGATGTCAGAAACCAGCAAAGAACACATACACAGTTTGAGGTCTTTGCTGTATGCCATAAAATGCTCATCAAAAAAGAATTCAGAGTTCAGGAATTCAGATTATTTTTCTATCTTTATAATAAACAGTCAAATAATTGAATTCTCCTTACAACACTGCCTCACGTAAAGCCTGTCGTAGCTGGGTCCGAGGACACAATACGGAGGCAGTGTTTTATCCCCTGCATACCCTTAGAGATGGGTTTCTGTCCTGGCACTAATGCAGAAGTTGGTTTGTTTTTTAATAAAACCCAACAAACCAGAGACGCCAGAGGAAAAGCTGGCTTGCCTTTGCTCACTCAGTGCAGGGAAGCCTGCAGGTTGTCGAGTCCCTCTGCGACAGTCTGCTGAGATCCCGCAGGTGCCTTGGCCAGGGACAGCAAGAGGAGAGGCTTTCTCTCCCATTCCCTGCACGGGGACTGGTCTCTGAGGCTCACAGGCACCCGCAGTTGGGAAGCACACGCTGCGTACCCGGCACGGAGCCACGGAACGTGCTAACCTGCAGCTGCCTGTTGTCCGCTGAAACCCAACCCCAAGCTCCCAAAAAGGATATATGAACTGGGTTGAATTCTCTTACGTTACATTTAATATTCCTGTAAATGGCTTATATATCTGCTGTTTGAAATAAATTCTGAAACCACTAAGCGTGCTTAACAAAGCTTTAAACTATATGTGAACAGCAAGTTTTGATGACAGAACAAGTACTGTTGTAAAATATAATACACAAGGCTGTACAATCAAAAGCCACCTTTTGCTTCGAAACAAGAATTTACAGTAGTAAGCAATGGTGACAACGTTTCTTACACAAAACCTACAGGAATTTACAGAATATGCATGGATCACTGAGGTTATAATGCCAGCAGTAGACTACACAGAGTATCTTGTGCAATGTGAACAAAGATGACAATAGTTTACCAATGCTTTAAGTAATTCACATAAATATGCTAACACACCAGCTATCAAATCCTCCTCCTCTTCCCACCAGAAACAAGTGTTTGCCAGATGTGTGTACAGCAATCCATAAAAAAAATGATTTATTTTTGTGGTTTTAGGCACACATGCACAAAATAGATGCACTGCAACATTTTTGCAAGGGGATACTTGCCACAAAAAAAAAAAGCCCTCAAAATTGGTCTCTAAGCATATACAGCATTTTGATTCACACTTTTCAAACAGCCACTACAAGGTTAAAAAAATTTATTGTGTGGATGTGTTTTGTCCTGAAACAAAGTAGTAAAAATTTACTTAATTCTCAACGAACAGAAAGTTCCAGTTTCCACTTTACTCATGCCACTCTTCCATGTCTGTATTTCAGACCTAGCTTAGGAACATGTATTCACTTCCTTTATCATTAATGTAAATGTAAATCAAATCAAAACTAGGAGCTAAGCAGAAGAATTCAAATAGACCAGGGAACACTTTATACCTGCTTTTGAACGTCGTGCTTATAGACAACGACTCAGCAAACACTGCTCTTCTTTTTCACTAAACTGCTGCTCTGTGCTCCTGTCAGAGACGGTCTCCGACATCCACTGGAAGAGCACCTGCACTTTGCTCAGCTGTAACCAAAGGTGTGGCCCCCACGGGTATCGCAGAACCTGGTCCACAACCTGCCTAGATCAAGAAACCCAGCCTCTCTGCTGGGGATCACAGGCTGTGCAGGATGCACCTCAGCACTGAGAGACAGCACTACAGAAGCCTAGCTGTTGCTGCTAACGTGCTCTTCAAACTCTCCCGAGTAAATTACAGATTTAGCAAATTTCCACTTCCGATTAAATGCTCTCTGTTCAGACTTTTGTCTTCCTCCGATCTGCATGGCAAACATCAGCTTCTGTTTCAAGCTATTTTATGTCATTGTTAGAAATCATCTCACCTCGTGTGAGCCCGTGAGATGCTGACTTTCCTCATCTCGAACAGTACAAGCTGTCGGGATATCGCACCACCACTCTGCATTTGTTGTTACGCTCAGTGTCTCCGACGAAATAAACTCTCTACAGTAGGGCTGTAGTTACAGACGTGAACAACTTTCTGCATGTTTATTGGGCAAATTGTTCTTATTTTTGTTCAAAGATCTGGCATGGTACATTTAATGGCAAAATTCAAACGAGAGAGAAAAAAACCACGAAGATCAAACAACAAAAATAAAGCCTACAAACATCCAGTTCATCCAGTTTATAATCTGGCTCCTCAAGGATTGGAGCAGTCATTCCATAGCAATAATTCTTCACATAAAAAGTGATTAGTAATGATTTCACTCTATAGGGACAAACATAGGTTTGGTCATGGTTATTGATTTATAATTCCCTCCTAATCTGAGGAGCTGTATATATATCTCTGTAACAGACCAACTTATAAATTGTATGGTCTATTTCCTAGTGCACCCAGGGTATTAAGAAAATGCATCCCCTTTCAATATCCCCATGTTTTGTGCTGATTCTCTATGAAAACTGGTGCTAAACTGCCAGAATTTTATCTTGGCAAAATTAAACTTCTTGTCACGGCATTGTAAAATCTTAAAGGATCCCCAGACCTGACTGCAAGAAGAATTGCACAAGTTCTCAAGAGAGCAGCGAGGTAGCGTACAAATACCTTGTTTCTGAGTGCACACCGGGTGGATATATTATACAGTCCTTAATTACCAGACCCTGTGAACAAGCCTGCTTGACCACTTGGTTACTCTTCTAAGAGATACAACCAGAGAACCCTGCAAAGCTAAGGGGCACCCTGAATCATCCACGAGATACAGTGAGAACACAGAATAGACAAATGAAATGACTATTTGTGAATTAGGCTTTTACAAAGTCACACATCATCAGATGTCAGGCAATCCACTTTTGGGGATGTGGAAGGAGCTTTTAACGTAAAGTCCAGCTGCGTTATTTATAGCAACTAGGTAATAAATCTTGTTTTGATCTGATCTCCCCAAAACCATGTCTTTCAGCAAATATTTATGATTCAAATAAATAAAAAAACAATAAAGGTAAATTTTTTTTTCTTTCCTCAAATTCTTTAGCACATTGAAATTAAATAGTGGCTAGAAAGTGACCATTTCAATTTATAACTGAAAATTGCATTTTTATTTAATGTGAAAACATGTACCCAAGAAAACCTTTATACATTTTTATGGCAAGTTTTCCCATTACATGAGAGGCTTTCTTACATATTTTAAGCTTAAATGAAGAACAGTGACCAAACAGAAGTTTGGACTAAAATTGCAAAGCCATTACCTATGTTGAGGGAACTATGGCTGCACATTTGAAAACAGGGTGGAAGGACAAGTTCACAAAAATAACTCATGTAGTAGTGAACAATGCTCTAATAAAATAAGAAACAGAAGAAAGCCAAATCTGTTCTGCATATCAGTATGTTTATGTACATAAACATGCTCCTGCACTGGTAAAAATCTTTAAAATAATGTCTGTTTAGGAAAAAAATGTAATTTGAGCTTCTAGACTGTCTAGCGTGGTTTTAGGATATTAGCAGTCCCACTTTCCTGAAGGATACTAATTTATTCTTAAATCTGTTTAAAATTAACTATGGGAAGGCTTTATTTCAAACAAATGGGAATGTGTTTGCAGGATCATAGTTCTAATGTGCTGAGTAGATGATCCATTTATTTTCTCTAAATTTGTTACTGTAATTTGTTTCCAAAATAATGGCACTGGCAGACAATTTGCATGCACTCAAAGCAGTATATTAAATGATGCCTTTTTTCTTGTGTCTCAGGTTGAAACATCATCTTGGTAATTTCATCAGACCCTCTGTATTTTGCTCTATTTACTCAGTTTATGTATCTGACAAATCATGTCACAGTCCAGATAAATTATGTATTTCACCCAAATCAGGGTGAAATCCTTCCAAAAAAAAAAAAAGACATGTGAGTGGTTTCATCAAAGTTTCAGCAGGACAACTGGCATGAGCAGCAGCATGTAGGACTGAGCCAATAATGTCTGGAAAGTAGGGGAAGCTGCACACAGTAAAATTTTATAGTTGTTTCGTATCATTAAATCCTGAATTAGATCCTTTGTGTGATCAGTTTTAAGAGAAATGAGCTCTCACTGTTGAGTTTTCTGGGTTTTATTTGGAAGATGTGCTTTGTCAAGATTCCCATCCTTAGGCTCCAACCAAACCCAGGCATGTCTGGGACAGAAGCCACGGTTATACCATCACTTACGGTGAATTAAAGGAAATAAATTTACCTGTACTGATCTTATATTTTACATCATGGAGCTCTAATTCACATTCTCCAAATGCAAATATTTAGGGTCAAATCTTGAAGAACACAGTGCATATTTAGCAACCACAACAACGAAGAATCGGAGCTGACTTGGAACAGGAGATACCACTTAAATATAATTAACGGCTCTGAGAAATAAAAATCGGTGCAACGTGTATCAGCTGAAAATTAATTTTGACTAGTAAAGAGAAGAAAAGAATAAAATGTTCAACATTGACTATTGTAACAGCTGGTCCCTCATTAAATCACCCATCTAATTCCAAATCATCTTCACATGCAGTATTTCATTTGCTAGCCAAAGAATAGGGAAAAATTCAAATGATTTTTAGCCAGCTCGAGAAGCTGTCCTTTTGATGCATGAATTGCTGTCCATAAGGAAGGAATATTCAATTCGCATCTTCCTAATTTGAATTATTTAAGATAAATAATTAGCCTGCTTGTTTCTTGTTGCGTACTCGCAACAGCTAGATGTCTTGGGACATGGAGAATTTAATCCTATATTAAAGGAAGGAGGCTGTTGAGTCTGAAAGTTGTTACTGTCTCTGAATGTGTGATCCAACTGTGGTCTGGGCTCAGCAACCAGAAGGCTTCCAAATAAAAGCCAGCAAATGTGGCCCCAGCCACTTTCTGAGGGATGACCCTCTGATCTGGGGACTGTCACTCTGAGATGCCTCGGAGTCAAGATGAGGCACAGTTACGTCACTGGGCAGCATACAGTGTGTCCCAGACTCGACACAAGGTCATTGCCATGTTTATTTACATGCACCAAACTCACTCTACAGGGGATCATGGGAGCGCTGCTGCAGTTCTTCCTCATGCTCAGGCAATTAAGAAAGTAATGGAATTCATACATGCAAATATCCAGGGTTTTTTTTAATGCACATGTCAGACCACATGCTTTTTTTGTGATTCACACAGCTTCTTCCTTGCCCTAAACCTTGTTCTTGCCTATACAAGACCCAGACATGGAGATAAAATCTGGGTAAGAATACTCCCTTCCATAGGTTATGCAGCAGGTAGAATAGTGGTTTCACTGTGAAATGCACAGGTGAATCCCAACTCCAGCTGATTTCTGCAATGCCAGAATATTTGCCAGATTCTCACAGTATTAGAGATCCATTACTCCCTATTTTTGCTGCTCTATGATTTCAACACTTCTGTTTTCAATAAGCCTTACTTTAGCCTTGCCTGAAAGACTGATTTACAGAATCGTGGTCTATTTATTTCTATGTGAAAAAGAGAAATCTATGTACAAACCCAGTATGGAAAAACTATCCTGCACCATTTAAAATAACTTTCTTCCCAGAGCTGGACAACTTCTGACATTATCAATAAAGCTGCTACATAAGGACAGATATGAACAGCACTTATATCACACACTGGTATCTAGTGTGCTAGAAACATAAGCAGGAGTAAAAAGTCAGTGCTTGGAAACAAGTCTTTCTTTCCACATTAATACTCTAGCTATATGAAAATCCTACAAGGATTTACAAGCAAATGAAAATAAATGAACAAGCAAAAAGCTCTATGCATATTTAAAAAAAAAACCAACCAACCAAACAAGGGAATACTTATAATTTTAAAGCTGAGTATTTAGCACGTAAGATTGTTTTCTAATGGTTCAGCTGCAGAACCTTTGTATGGTTATTATCACCTGGTCTAACCAATGCACGTGTAAGTAATTTTACTCATGTACATAAGCATAGGAATGTAAGCATTCCCTACAGAAAGCAAGATGATTAGGTTTCTTTATATCTGATTAAAATTCTAACAGTAAGATACACAGTGAGTATTCAGATCTTCCAAATCTAAAATTTTGCAGGCTTTTGCTTGTATTCCACCAGTCTGTGGGGCTATGTAGGTATGGGATGTGCTGGACACACCCAGTAACTTGCAGTATCAGGGCACAGAACGACACCTACTAGAAGCAGGGCCTGATTCTGTTCACTTGGAAGTTAGGAATAGTATCTACCAAGATTAAGGCTGAAGGATCAATCCAAGAATGTTTCGTGACAGAAATGTTCTGGACAATAAATGGAAAGGGGAAACAAAGATTGTATAGAAGGGAGTTCTAAAGAACTACAGAAGAAATGATGTGCCTGAAAGGATGTTATGCTCTTGTATACAAACTAGGATAATATATATTGATAATAATATTCACTATGTGTTGGCAGTTCCCTTTAAAAGGTTAATTTAACAGTCAGATTTCCATCCTTAACAGGTGCCTATAAGCTAAAATACTGCAGATAATGCCAAATTATTAAAAAAAAAAAAAAAAAAAGTCTCTGATTATCTCTGATTAATAATAAGCCTAAAGTCTGCTTACTTTTGCCACAGTGTGAAGCTTTAGTGGCAGCACGAATTTTGTCCTGTAAGAGAGCCCTCAGTGATGCCACTGCGTGCAGCTGACACATGGCCACTGGACATACCTCTTGCCTGCAGGAGCCCCAGCATGGGATGGAGCAGTACAGGGAGTTCCCCTGGAGATACAGAACAGACCACAGATGCACTCAATGGTTTAAAAGTTCACTTGAGGGCACACTTACCTAGTGCCTGACTGGGCTATGGCACTTGATGCCCAGACATAATCCACCTATCTTAGTCCAGTAGCAGTGACATCACCTGACTGAAACTGGGCAGAGAAAAGGCCTAAAGTCCTTCTCAGAAGGCTATCAAGGATAATATAGATGTCAAATGCAGACTGCAAGGATGCCTGGGCTCTTCAGTGCTTATGGGAGAAGCTGGGGTGCACTGGGGACACAGCCACTGAAACCAGTGGTATTAGTGACAACAGCAAAGGGTCTGAGGAAATTAGATCTGGTTATGTGGTTTTGTAATTCAAATCAATAGTAGGGACTTCTAGCATCTTTTGAGACAGCAACAAAGTGTTTTCCAAAGATAAGGACATGAAAGTAACCTTCATAATCTCCGGGAATGAAGTCCACAAAACCATATAATGACTATCTAATTTGTTTACAAGTAATCAAAGTAGCTATTATTACTAAAAAGTAATGCTACCAAAGTCTTTGATATTATAACATAATTTTAAGCCTCCAGCAGTCTCATCTTTGAACAGCCCTAACAGGAGAGTAAAAAGTGTTACATCTTTTTATTTTCATATATTTTATATATATGTAAATAAAAATGAGTTAGGAGATTGTACTATTCCTTACACAACCTGTTATGTGCAGCTACCATCTGAGTAAGCCCATTACATATACTTCTTAATCACAAATTCATGAAAACAATCTTTCAGGACTTCACAGACATAACACATCTCAGAACTGGTCCTCCTATGTAAGTGGCTCTTCTGTACGTGAAGTTCAAGGAAAGGAACTTCGCTTTTTTGTCTGTGGCATGCGTTTTTGCTCAGGCCCTTTGTGCCCACATTGCTGATCATCAACCTTTTGATCACTACACAACTGAAAACTTTTGTTTTCTTGGGGGAGCTGGAAGTCATTAGGAACTAAAGGTACCATAATCTTGGTGTTAGAGCTGTGCCTAAGAGACATGGGATTGATTCCAGAAACATTTCTTTTAAGACCAGATGCCTTCTCTCCATTCTGTGCCCACCTTTCATGTCTAATAGGCTGACTTACTTAAAAAAATGGCCCAAACCTTTGTTCCTATTCTGTTCGTGGGAAAAGGTAAGATCCTCAAAAGGCTGTTAGTCACAAAAAAGATTACTCCATCATTTTGGCTCAAAACATTAAAAAAAAAGACTGCTTACTGGAAAGTTTTGGGGGAATTCATTCTGGTTGGTAGACGTAGTGAGAAATACACACCCACATAGCAGGGTGACCTGATTTTATGAATGGGTTTGAAAATACTGCTTATAATTAGGACTGTGGACTGTTACGATTTGGCTGAGAATCACTGAAAATGCGAAATATAATAGTAAATTGTTAGAAAAGCTTTTGGTGATAAGGACTCTACTGTTCCACTAACTACCACCCATACGGATATCATGCTAATAGAAAACTCATTTCCAAGGGCAGAAGAAGCCCTAACACTTTATTGCTAGATTCTATAGCAATTGGAGCTCGCTTACAGTAACCTTATAGTACTCTATATAAACTGAGAAGCTTGTATCAAATTCAGGCTTCCATTTAAAATAGATATTGCAGATATTAGGCTTCAATTAAAGAAGAAAAATAACCTTCAGTGCTTCTTTTTTTTTTAAAGGCAAAGTATAAAAAAAAATCCCCAAACTAGTTGAAAATTATTAAATTTCTCAAAAAAATTAAGATGAGCTTTCTTCTATTTCTTGAGACAGTACATTGTGATTCACAGGGTAACTGGTATCAAACACAAGTTAATGAAAGCTCTTATAAGCAATTTTATTCCTATCCATAATGGCAGACATTTACAAAATCAGAAGAATTTATCGTTTGAGTTCACCTTAAAAAATAACTTATAAAGCAGTGATATATGCAACATAAAACAGTTAAGGAGGGGAGAGGGAAAGCAACTTTTAATAATTAAAATGTAAACGTGGGAAAAAAAAAAAAAAAAGATGGAATAAAAGTCCCTACTTCTCATTTCTACTTAAGATGTAATGGGATAATATTTTACAATGTCCTGCAGGTCTATATATGTATGTGTGTATTCCTATATCACACACACATACATATACATTAACCCACACATGTACATACACACAGATAATTGTTTGCAGTTCCATCATGGGCAGTTCTGTTATGCCACTCTTTACAGTTGTCTCAATCATGTTTGGGACCCACTTTTCTTGACAAAACAGGGGAGATGGTAGAAAAAAAAATAAAATGGTGGGTCTGATTGTGTCTGAGATCCTTTTGTTAAACTGTACACTGGGACGAATAATTTTCTTCTGCAGTAGCTCTCTGAAGAGGGCCAACTCACTGTGGTCTTCATGGCGAGACTTGTTAACGGATCACACACTCATTGTCATGCTAGGGGAGTACTGAAAAAAGAGGAATCCACATTTTAACAACCATTTTTTTCCGCCCAGGTAACTAAAACTACTTCTGGACCACAACAATGAGTTCAAATGTCAACACACTCTTTGAGTTTCCTCCTAAATTTTTTTTTTTAATTGTAGCCGGTGCTAAGGCTGTAGTTCAATTTGTGGTATCATAACTTCTGTTACGCTTCTCTCATTATGCAAAAATACAGCTATTGCAAATGAAGTCAACTCGCAAATGAAGTCAACTCCCTTGAAGACTGTTTTGGTGTTACCTGGGTGGTGTGATGAACCAATATTTCACTGATGCTTCCCACACCTTCTCCTGGTCAATGCTGGCTACTGGGGGGATTTAGCTAGGCAGGTGGCTAGTCTCAAGTAGACCAGCTGCATTCATGGGTAGCTGACCCACAGAAGTATTTTTGAGAGCTTTTTATTACCTTATGGGAGAAAGGAATAAAGATCTGTAAGACTGGAATTAAACTAGGCTTTTGGTCTGTCTTATTCTGAATCATCAATTTTTAGGAGGCAAGCTGAATCGAGGATTGATGATTATTCTCCTTTATGTGAACCAAATGTTCAATCACATTATTACTGCAACACAAATTGAACTGCAGCCCTCATGCAAGCTGTAGCTGCCCTCAAGTAAGCAGTACTTCATTACAGTAATCAACAGGACACCATGATGTCTAGAAGAAGTACACAGTTATATGCCTAATTTGTTTTTAAATTGAAAATTGCGGACTGCAGAAACCCTAAAATCTTCTAAGTAGAGGAAAATGTTCAAATGCAAGAAGAATTAGAGTTAAAACAGAAAGACAAATCTGCCTTTGCCAAAACGTATATGCAGTAAAAATCCTGCCAAACCTAGTTTGAAGCTTGCCACTTCCAAGTGTCCAAGCATATTAGAAAAAGCATTTTGCATCAGTCTTCCCTGTCATGTAAACTACATAGAATAGACTACTTGTGTAAAGCCTGTTTTGTCCCCCCTTGTCATGTCTCTGATGGTTGTCTGCTTTACAGCTTACTTCCTTCATGTCCTGCTGAGCACTCCCACAGTGGGCCAGCAAAGCTAGTAAGGTAGTCAGAGACCAGCTCAGAGTCAGAGACCAGCTCAGATGCTGAAAGCAAAGCATCTGTTCCAAGTGATTTCCTGTATCGGAGCCAAAGTAAGTGGGTAATCACTTTGGACAAGGAATAGAAAAGGTAATCTAAAGGTGTTTGTGATTTTTAACTAATTATTAGCCGAGCGCTGTTCCACACCCTCAACCAACACTCCTAGTGGAGTGAACAGAAAATTTCCCTGAGAAATGACTTCATAATAATGCCTACTCTAAGTAGCCAAATAACAAAATATGAATCAGAAGGCAAGACCATTCCCAAGCACTACAATGTGACTTGTGTTAGAGAGGAACCAGTACCTGGAAGTAGACTAAGAATGCACATTGCTTGTTTAACGCATGCCTTGAAGGCACACATCTCATGTAAAACCTTGAGAAAAATGTGTCCCAAATTCTTCCAGGTAGGAAAACAACATCTAGGAGCACCCAGAATCCAATAAATGTCTGAGCAAACTGATTTTTTTTTTGGAGTACCACTAATGTTGTTCTTTTCATGGACTCGGTTTTGTAAAGTGGCCTGCCTGCTGATCAGACTGCCTTCCCTCAGTACAAGGAACAAATTGAGAGTCAAGGATTACCATGACCAAGGATCACATTTAATGCAGGTCCTGTGGTTAGGTTTCTTTTGGCGGATATGGAAACATCAGTCTTTTTGCGCTGTACAAAGCAATGTTTTCTAATACTCCACACAATCTGAACATGTACTCTCTTTATGAAGACACCAACAGCTAACATGCAGAAACTCTTCCTTTTCTCTGGTCAAACAAGCAGACGCCCAAAACCCCAGCTCCTTTTTTGCACAAAATTTGTCATGAAGTTTGACTGTTCCGTGATCTAACAGGAACTGTTCACTCGTCATAATTTCTGAGCTGAAGTTCACCACTGGCACAGTTAATGAAGTTGCACTCACTTCCAGCAGCAGTGATTTCCAATAAGAAGTGTTGAAGTCACTCAGCACTTCTCAAAAATCAGGCCACTCCTATTTAGGAACCTAAATGTGGATTTAGAAACCCAGCTTCAGGCACACGAGTATGAAAATACTGTAGTCTTGCTTTGTAACGTATTTTACATCATGTTCTGTTGTCTCAAGCCTTCTCCATTTTAAAAAAACATCATTTGTCCCAGAACAAACACTAGAGGGAACCTTTGCTTTTCCTGGCTCTCACAGCAGACTGCGTATCTGCAACATGGTATCTGCTGGTGCTCTCATTACACACTTCAGCGTGAATCCTGTTCTAAAAGACACTGCCTGCAAAACACACTGTTTAGGGGTCAAAGGCTGGGCAGCCACACACGGAAACACTCAGATGTAAGGATCTGTCAACTCTGTGTATTTAGGCTGCATGGACATCGCCTGACGATTGCCTGTTTGTACATTACTGAATATGTTCGCCATAATTATGACTGCTTGATAGATCCAACTCATTGACAACTGACCTCTTAATCTAGAAAAAAGAGTTTCTGCAGTAAATCTACACCTCCCACATTTTCCAGTTTCAGCTCGGCTTCTAGCAGTCTTTTGCACAGTAGTTTTGTCAAATCAATACTATAATTTTAAAAGCTAGTAAAAACCACATAAGGCACAGTACTGCATGACAACTAGACTACAAAATTGTTCGTTCTTGCTGTTATTTTTCTTCTTTTTATTTTTTTTTAAACAAAATGACAGATACAAAGGTTCACAAAGTGAAAAAAAAAACAAACAACAAACAAAAACCCCTCAAACGAGGTAAGAAATACTTACGCTCTCACTCTGAAAAGGGTTTAGGAAGTTTCCACCCATCTCACCGTCATCCCTGGGAGTGCCAGGCTGATTACTCATGCTCATATTACTGGGAGAGTTCTGTTAAGTAAGATTTTAAAACACAGATTAAGTACGGAAAATTTCAGTTCCCAGCTTTACCAATATTGTAGTGTGTTATGATGCACTATGCGATGCACTGGGATTTTTAAAGATGAAGAGTCAGCCTCTGCACGTCTCTGAATGATTCAGTCACCAATTTTAGCCTGTAAAGTAATGTTTTCTTCCCTGAAGCAAGAATTATCTACCTGTAATTCTTGTTTTCAGGTTATAGCCAGCATCTCCTGCTGAAGGGAGGAAAAGCTATATATGGCTGCAGCAGGTAGACGAGGTAGCTCTGTCACGACACTAAATCATGTGGTCAAATTCAGTGAAGTCTATTAGCGTGTGCCTTGACGTATGTGACTTATGAGTATGTACTTGAAGGTAGGCATACAGCTGGATCTGGTTTGCATAGACCTTTGCAAAGCCTGAGGTCTTTGTTCAGATTGTTCACAGTTTATTGAAACAGTTTCGCACGCAGTTGAGGAGTGTGGTTCAAGTGCTGAATCACTTCACTGCGCACGGCTAATACAGAGCGTTTAGAGGTGAGAGTTAACAAGAGGTTTAGATAAAAGACTCCTGAGGAACACCTGGCCACTGGACTGGGATCACCAACACTTTCAGGAGGAGGTGTACTTTTGCTACTTGCCTGCACAGAGCACAGTGCAACAGCATTTTAATCTGCCTTTTCCATCGCTAGGTGTAACTGGCATGCTAATAAATAGTAACAACATAAAGACTGCTGAAGATAAATTCCCTTTTCTTTTACAGAAGTGCACAGCAACCACCTCTGCAATGTTCAGAAAATGCTTTAAAGTTCAGTCACTTAAAGAAAGGGTGAAACATGGTAACTGTCATAGAAATTGTTCTGAGTCAATAGCTAATACGTGATTATTGCAGACACTATAATTAGTTAGGTGTTTTTACAAAGTTGATTTGTGGTTCCCTGCCACACCTGGAGCATGGGCAATTCTCTTCCCATCACTGCTAAGACTTCCTACTTAAAGAGGATTTGTGATAGAAAAGGAGCAGTTAGGGAAAGGGAAGTGAAGTTCTGAATTCCAGTATGAAACATTTCTGTCTGTAACAGTTCTTCCCTTTATTTTTTGTTAATCCAGGAAAACCAAACACAATGTTGGTGCTGAGATTTAACTTGTGCAAATGCAAATCTGGTATGTCACAATAAATTAAACACAAATATAGTGAAGTCGATGGGCAAGCTCACAAAATCCAATTCCAAGTAATGATCTTGATCAAAGTGACCATAACAGCTGTAAGAATCCCAAGTGAGTCTGTCCTCTTTTTCTTATGTTATTCTCAATTACAATCCTGACACAGTATGTCTTTTAGCACAGACATTTTCTTAAAAATCTCTGGTGTTTTGCACTTTGAAAATACCTGCATGTAGTCTTCATTTATATATAACTAAATATGCCATAGGTCAAACTTTGAATAAAAATTGGAAACATTAAAAAAAGAGAAAGTCTGCTTAGTTTCTTAGCATTTTCCTCAGAACTACAAAGGCTATCTATCCTACCCTGGCACTTTTAAAGATGTACAATGGAGCGTTCACCTAAAAGAAAATGGATGGGCGAGCTGTGACTTCTACCTCCCCTTCCTACCATATTACTGCATGATCCTCTTTGTAACCATGAAGTCCAAGTTGACCACTGTCCATAATTAAAATATTGCAACATATCCCACTGTTCTACAGATTTACTTCACCTCCAAGAACAAAAAGTGTTGTTCTCGGCTTCACCAAATACCACAAATTAAATCAGCTGCTTTTAGCAGACTGGTTGTCCTGACTGCTGTACCTACTGTTCACTTTGTAATGTGTTTTGTATGGTTAGTGAAAGGCTGATGCTAAGTTTCCACCATATTCCTTTGGGGGAAGACCACCGTTCTCAGTCTGAATATCCAAGTGTGTATATGGGTTCAGCTTTGTATATTTATTTCCAGTTATAGATTAAGTATAAAATAAATTATATGCAAGCGTAACTTTTTCATTAGCATCTGAAATTTCCCTTCTGCTTTCTTCACTCTAGTTCACTGCTCTTGATGCTGTGATCCCCCAATCTCAAGGAATCTCTGGCAACACGTTCATCAAGGACAACTAAAAGCCAAGTAGCTGACTAACATCAGACAATTAAGTTTGCTCTTCAGCGAGGTTAGCATAGCAAGTATTTAGGGATCCACAGCTTGAAAAAGGTTGAAAACTACTGATTTAGTTCAACCACAGCTACTGTACCATAAGCAGGAATTAATTCAATTCAGGGAAGTCCCGTTGACTCAGGAGGTCATACTACACAACTGTATCAGTCCCTTCTGGCCTTAAAATCTATAAATATAAATTTAAAAACCCACTAAGGCCTTGTCACATTTATTTTATATGATGCTCCCGCACTTTTGTTCATTCCTGGGGGATTTACCCCTATTTTATCTTGCTCTGTGTAGCTCAAAGCTTTGAAATTCTGCAATTGCTACAGCATGCCAACCCCAAAGGTTCAAATTCCTGACATAAACACTTTTATAGCAACTCCCCTGGGCTGCTTTTATGGGCAGTATGGGGTCTAGTGTTGTAGCACTAACTGTGTTTTTCCAAAGCAAGTATGTCTTTGATGCCTGCACAGATTCCATGGGCACTGCAGAAAACACTGGTTATTAATGTTTATTTAATAACCATAATTTCAGTTCTTTTACTTCCACCATCTCAATCTAATTGATAAAAACTTTGTGTTTTGCTGTTCAACCAATTCAATTAAAATCTTCTCCATTACATGTAGCTCTGAATTTCGCAAACTGTACCGATTCTACCAAGACTGGATTAATTTTCTATGTCTCCTGAGAACTGATAATCTGGACCTCTAATATGCATTTTGCTCCACTGCAGTCCTGTGCCTGGACTTGAGCATCACACACCTCAAGCTGTGTTAACTTCGTGAACAATTCCTGCCAGTGGAAATCTACTTGTGAAAAAGCCAACGGCAAGACTAGCTGTTGACGTATGCAGGGAGACTGTTGCCTCAGCAAGAACAATCCTGGTAACTGTGTACAACATTGGAAGGCAGCCACATAGTAGTTTTACATGCATCAACCCCAGAAATCTACTATTCCTTGCAAGCAGAACTTTTCCATTCAAGTTTCAAAAGCATTATGTACTACTACCTACTCAAAATCACCAAGGCTACCCACACACTTCTACTACTATCGATGAAGGCTGTGTGTTGGGCAGTGCTACTCGGGAAAAGATGTAATGGTGTAACAGGATGACCCTTTATTAGCAGCATTTTTCTTTTAACTATTTGAAAAAGACAAGCATCAGGTGTGATTTCCATTAGTTATTTGTTAAGGTTATCAAATTACAAGACTTCCAGGTGAATTTTTGTGTCCAGGTTTTCAGAGCTCCTGATACTTGTATTGGCACAAATATTGGTACTTAATACTAGTGAGTTCAATATAGGCTTTTAAAAATAATCCTATGGTGAGCTAATAGAAATGCTTTGGGTTTTTTCCCTTAAAAAATGCTGCAGTTTGGAAAAAAAAAAATTTGAAGAAAAAATATGGACTTTGATTTAAAAAGTGCTGCATGCTTATTATCTCATTGGAGGCTTTTATTGAATCCACCACTGCACATCTAAGCACAGCACAACTATGGCTACATGGTCACTTCAATCCATCATATTACCCTTTGCATAGCCTAAATATCTTATAGATCATAAAAATGTACAAAAATATAGGACTGCTATAGAATCTGTTCACTCACAAGAGCAACAATGGCCTTGGAAACGTATTGATGAGGTCCTTCTCTGCAGGAAAAAATATACACTAAGCACAGCTCACAGGATACTCCTCTCCTGTATCACACCACCAGAACACCACAAACTGGGGAACTGTACAGGGTCCTCTTCCTCCTTTTCTTTGGATATATAAATACGTATCACGGAGCAAAGAACAATTCCTGCCTTTTGAACACCTGGAATTGTATTCTCAGCAAAATCACACTGCAAACTTCTGTGTTAACCCACGGGAGTTTAGGTCAGTGTTTTGTTTCCTATGTGTTGGCATCTCATCATAGCTCCTGAGAACAGACCTACAGCAAGGTCTCCAGTGTGACCTGAGCATGTGCAGAGCAGCCTTAGACAGACCTGAAATAGCAAAGTCTGCACTGGGAGAGAACTAGTGACAGCACCATGGTACTTGGTCCTGCGGCAACCAAAATCCACCAGCAGTTGGTACACTCCCAACAAACTCGTACTCCTTTCTCGGAAGATTGTTAAGACTTTTGCTACAAACTGAGTTATAAAATGTTATGAATTAAACTATACCTCCATCAGTTTCTGTAGTTATACATCAGAAGCACAAAAGCGCAGGGAGATTGTAGTGATATATTCATTTCAGTCAGTTACATCTGAGGATACTGAGTACAAAACATCGTGTTTTGCAGGGGACAGATTTATGCCAAATAAGCTCATTAATGCCTAAATTAATGAAGATCACATATGTAGTAGTTTTATTTCTATGGAAGAAGTGACACTTGCAAGCAAAACACTACAGATGCAAAGCTCCTGCAGGTTAAATTCACACTCATGTCAACTATTTAATGGTGATGATATCAAAATAGCACTGCTTCTGAAACTACTTAACCTAGCTTTTAGGAACTTACACTAATGATTAAGATATTAACACTGCCTTACAGTGGTGACAAAAGCAAACAAGCTGCGCATAAATGTAACATCCTAATGGCATTTTACCTAAATCTACCTTTAACTATAATTGATTATTAGAACTTAACTGTGCAGAAGATTATAACATGATCAATCAGATTATGAACTGGATATAATAAATCACATTCATTAATACATATTATTATGCAGTAAGGAACATCTACTTGTACTCCCTATTGACTATATAGGTTTGAAATTGTCAATTAATATTAATTCCATCTGCAAAGCCTCCGAAGAGCTGACAAGCAGAAAATGGAGATAAGTAATAAAAAGCTTCATAACACAGACATATTTAGAGTGAAACATTCTAAAAAAGTCCAAATATTTGATTAGATACTCACTTTGGAAATACTGTCCATGTCTCCTGAGCCTTAAACGAAAATAGACAATTACTCAGTTAGAGTTGAAGTTAAGCTAAGGATTTTTTCCCCATAGTAAATATATAGAGTAACAGTAATATTTTAAAACATAACCAATGATGTGTCATCCCACTTCCTTCCCAGTGTCCCTCTTAGTTAAAGTTTACAGTCAGTATTGAATACATCAGCTCTTTATCTGTGTACACACAGGTGCAAAAAGTGAGAAAAGAATGAAGGACAATCTTCTGATTTGTATCAATTATTTGGATGGTATACTTTCAGGACAAGACAGCATAACTCAAGACATCGTATGTGCAACCAGCCTGTCCTCTTAGCCACGGCAATGGTAGAGTTAATGGAATTACTGTGGGGGACATCCACCTATGGGAGATGTTGCTTCAGCTTGAGAATAAAAAAAAAGCAAAATCATGGCTAACTAGTAAAAGTTGATATTCCTGGTGGAAAAAAGACCACTATTCTCACTAAGGTCAGCTGGAAGGGTTTCAACCATGTCTTTGCTCCTGGAAGCAGAAGCCTACTATTGAAACTGGGTGAAGTAACATCCACTTTTGATGCATTATAAATACTGAGGATGACAGTATCTTTCAGAAGAAAGCAGGTGATCCTAAGGACCAGACTAACAGAAACCAAGAAAAATTAAATATAATGAGTGTTAAGATGATTGAAAAGGGCTTTTTCACATGCTGTAGCTCTCTCTCAGGTAAAGCCAAGAATAAAGAAAATATAACTTTAGAATTGATGAATCAAAAAAAGCATTTTTATCAGCAACAGCAGCAAACAATTCTGGTCACCTATTTTCAGGAAAGACAAATTCTAGAAGAGCACTGAATATAAATCTAGAAGAGTATCAAGAGAAAACCAATTAAGAAAATGGGGTTGTGGAAAGAGACTGAAATGCTTACTATACTTAGCCTGGCAAATTAAGGCTGAGAAGGAGTATGATTTCTCTATAAATAAATCAGATACATAAATGTTATGAAGAGTTACTTTGCATAGCTCAAAGGATAAATTTTGGTGTAAATCAGAAAAAGACTTCTTTCTAACCATTAGAGCTATGAACACACATACAATAGAAGGGTTGTGGTCAAAGAAGTTGGAGATGTTCAAGATGGACCATGACCAATTTATTCATGATTTTGAGACACAGCTGCCTACTGCAGCATGGAAATGAATGCAGCAGACCTCTCCCAGCCCTCTTCTCCTTAAAGAACTCGGGTTCCAGCTCAAATACAAAGTTATGCCCAAAAAGCAGTCATCATTAATTTGCCTAAGCACTACATCATGTACACTAGAGAAAACAACTAACCAAATGCTAGGTACGTGTAAGAACCTTCCTTAACAGTTTCAATCTATTTTTGTCTTTTAGGTAAGAAATAATTCTCAGGCATAGGAAGTGACAGAAAAAGATTACCTTTTACAGTTTTCCATTTATGTTAATGTAATGTGCATCATTATTAAAGCAACAATCCATTTTAGGACTGTAGTAGGTAAAGAAAGGCTGTAAAAAACACAAGGTGTCCTTATGCAAAGTGATTTAGGACGTTCAAGAACATGCTTTTCTAGAAAACAAATTATAATTTTATCAGAAGATAGATGCCTACTGATGAATTTTAATTGTTCAGAACATGTCTGCTAAATGAGGTTTAGCGGCTTAGTTTTTTTCTCATCTGGTCATAGCCTTTTCAGTCTCCTCCCTTTGTCTTACCTGTTTATACTTCCTGTCTCACAACCTCCAACTTTTGTGCTATAAGTGATAGACATCCACCCACCTGTGGTAGCATGGACTTAATACAGAGTTTAGATTGGTCTGTGTCTGTTCTAGAAAGGTGACAGAGCTCTTCTTTGGGGATAGAAGCTAGGGGAACACTGGCAGCTTGGCTTCTGCCTGCCTGAACTGTATCAAGCTTGCTTGGGTTTATCCCCATAAAGGAAAACACAGCTCAGCAGGGTGCTGCTGGTGCCCCTTGTGGGCACCAGGCCAGCTCCCAGAAGTAGAAGAGAATCTTGCTGGTGGGCCAGGGGGAAGAGAAGAGGACAGACCCTGTTGGCCCACATGACCAAAACCCCTTGGTGAAGACCTAAGTGGAGAGTACAACAACAGAACTGCTTTCAGCACTACCAGCCTGGAGTTGGGGTATGAGCAGAAATAAAACCAAGGTATTTATTTACCTTGTGGGTATGGAAGAGGTAATTGTGAGTGCAATCTATTTAGCTGTGGCTTGTTTTTACAAATCCCTTTCCGGTGTCTATCATGCTTCCAGCAAAAAGTGAGAGCACAGAGTTTGCTAGGATAGTCAGGAAATGAAGCAGTGTGTGTTTTGCAGAGTAATGGCAGGATTCTCCCCTAGGTATGAGTCCTTTGAAAATCAGTGTCAGAATTCAAGCAGTACACTGTCCCTCCTGCCTCTCTGTGCCCTCGAAAGAAATCATCTTCTTTTGGGCGCATTAAAACTGGCACCTGTCTGAAGCTGCTAATGATGATGGACTCACAGTTAACAGACATATCTGTAAGTTTGTAACAAATAAGGATATAAGAATGTTGGGATAAGACCAGCTTAACACATATATCAAAATATGTAATAACTTACTTCCAGGTAATTGATAAGAATGTGCACCAGCATGTCACAATGACACCTTCCCAAGACTTCCAAAGCGGAAGAGAGATCAATAAAAACAGTTCTTAAGCCTTCAACTCTACATTACTGTGATGGTATGCTTTTAAACTGGTTTTCATCAACTGGATTAAAACTAGACCCTTACCTCAATAAAATAAATTATTTTTCTTCCAGATGCTCATGATACATGCCAAGTCATATGCATAAAAAGGATCTTAATACTTGTTGATGTATATACGTTTTTTTCAGTTTTTAATAGTTTTCTACATACATAAATCAGATTTTAACATACGTAACTCAGAGAATTAGTCATAGAAAATAGCAGTAGTCATTGGAAATTAACAATGTTTTTAATATTTGCTATTATTACCTAATGATCCATTCATATGATGTGAATCCATTCCACCCAGTCCACTCATAGGTCCATCTGACCCTGGCCCCATTGGAAACTACAAAAGGATCAGACATTAAAAACTGGTATTACTGTACAATATTTTTGTATATAATCTAATAAAAAGAAAATATTCCAGGGGGCAGAAAAAAAAAGGTAAAGGAAAATGCATAGTCCCAGCTCCAAATACACAAGTCAAGTGAAAGTCTTTCATGTGAAGACGGAAAAAATCTTGCTTTTGTTTACTTTTTCCAAATGCTACCTTCATGATTTTTGGAAACTCTCACCTCAGTAGGCTGGAATATAACTTAGTAATAATTTATTACTTACTCCAATACTTTGTGTATGACTTTCAAACCTGCAAGTGCTGACCTGGCTCTACTCCCTTTACAGTTACAGGGAACTTCAAGATTCTCTTCAGTAAGTGATTAATTAAGAGCTTTCAAACATCACCTTATCCATACTGACAGTTTCTGTCCAATTTCAGATATTAGTCTTAAATTTAGTACTTCAAAAGCTTAAAGATATTAATATTATAGAAAAATTTCTGAAGTTCACTGCATAACAATTTATCAATATCTAAATACCTCCATTTTTAAGTTCTACTGGTTATTTTTTCTTCTCAGAGGCATTAATTTTATCCTTTTTCATAGAAGGCAAAGCAACATAATATTGGGTCACTCTCAGAAATTTTTCTCCTCCTCCTTTTTCAAGGGTAGATATTTCTTATAATTAAAGTTTGAATCCCACAAAAATGCATGCTTAGTGGCAGCTCTAAGGATGCCATCCTGTCACACACAAGCCTACTGCACCACAGTGTGACAAACCAAGTCATCCCCAAGATCCACAAGCAGAAGCTTCTAAGGTCGTTTTCATGCAGAAGAATATGTTCCAATCTTTATTTTGCATTTATTGGCATGATTGATTTGGGAAACATTAATGATATGTAATGGAAACGCAGTGTTTGGATTAAAAAAAGGCTGTAGAATTCAAAGAGGTATATAACTAGATTCATATTTACATTAGGTCTGTTGGGTCCAGGTGGTACTGCATTCATTAAAGTGTACATGTTGTCTCCAGAGTTGGTTGAATCTGTAATAAGAGATTATTTTAAGTGCTAATATATACCTTTCAATAAAACTACTCTCCTAATACATTTCCTGTAATTTTATTCATATTATTTCTGTGCCTGAATCACTGATACACAGTGGCAATATAATGGAAGATTTCATTCCCTTTCTATCTATTGCTACCACACAACAGAGCTATGAAAAGAAATAATTGCAATGGTCCCTAAGTGACTACTTCTAGACTCTAGTTTTATGCATGACTGTTAAAAGGTTTATAAATCACTAAGTATCTGTAACTATTTAATTCCAAACCTCTTTTTGCTACAGTTGCAAATTACTTCACTCATATTCAATATTCACTATAAAACAGGAGTTTCTTTTCAGTACTTCCTGTATGTTGTTTTCCATCTGTAATAAATGATAAATAACTTTTCATTATTCAGACTGCAAGATAGTATGCCACATGAGAATTGCTTTTCTCATCAATGTCAGTCAATTTGATTTTGGATATATCTCACTATTCGGTGGAACATTGTGCAATGATCCTCACTCCAAGGAAAGCTTTGGCTGATCTATCTTCATAGTACAGTGTGGTGCAATGCTTCAAAAAAACCCCACCTGAGTCCAAAACTGAAAAAACCCCATCCTGGTACAGCATGGTGCTTAAGCTCATAAGTTCTGCAAGAGTTTCACTTGGCCTTACCAGACATTAACACAGCTATATTGCATCTTAGCCCTCTTCCTCCAATCAATGCACATGACCTTTCAGGTGAAGTACCACCAGAGTTGAAATAAAGGAGACAACTCTTCAGGTTGAACTTAAGAAACCAATGCCTAAAAACCATCAGTAGACACAAATTTTTCTTTCTGATCTCCGGTTCTGCTACTAACACATGTGAAGACTTTAACACCCTTTACAATATTTGTATGAAAGAGAGGGGAAAAAAATGCAGCACACGGTAGAAAAATTAGGCAAAAACTTTTCCCAAGGGAACATGATAGAAGATAGGCCATGTAATCAAAAGGTTTACTGAGCGTGGAATGACCTAAGGAAAGCCAAAATACATCCTAAAGAGACAGCATGATTAAAAATATATAGGCAGCTCTGGAAAATCAGTACATCTATAGTATCTGCAAAAATAATAAAGAATAACTTAGTACTCTGTACCCAGATCCTTCAAAGCACCATTTCACCTCTTTGAACCAAACTCTTGAGATTAACAACACATACAAAAGCCATTGCTGAGCTGCACTTCCTTCTCCAGGAGGTGATGGGGGAATTTTGAGTCAGACATAGTGAAAGAAAGAAACCCCAGACAACTGAAACATGTTGGAACTGGGAATATGGCCTGACGTCCTGCAAGAATGTATCTACAACTGAAACATGTTGGAACTGGGCATATGGCCTGACGTCCTGCAAGAATGTATCTGTATGTACACTGGGAAGTTAAAATCAGGGGTTCTGTCTGTTTCCAAGATAGTTTTCTAAGCATTAATACACTGTGGTGAGTAACTAATTCCATTACATACAGAGCACTATGTATCACTAGAACCTTCAAATCTGCTGTTTGAGGAAGAGGGGGAACAAAAAACTGTCAGCTGAAAGTTATCAAAGTAAAATTCACATAAAAGAAGCTATTTTTAATGTCCAATCAGGTAGGTAAAAAGTTCTTTAATCACCAGATCCTTTTGCAACACATATCCCTGTCTCTCCCCATGATCTGCTGGCTCATATGAAAATACATATGGGTTGGCTGGGCCATGGGAACCCTCAGGACTGGTTTATCTCAGAGGCAAATAAATACCTTTGCAAAATTCTCAGGTGGCCAATTTCTGAGTGTTCTCATACCTTGGAAAACAGAATGTCAAAACATCTTTGAGTCTTTAACTGAGAAGGGGAACAACTGTCAGCAGAAGCTTTAGTTAGGCTGCACAAACACAGCCGAACATGTGCCATAATTGCTGTGCTGACTATTTTTAAAGTGCAGTCTGTAAGTCTGTTTATGTTAAAAGAGACTCTAACTTTTAAATGCCAGCTTGCACTAATTATCTTTTTCACTAATGATATAAAAGAGGAAGCCTTATGCTTTATCTTAGGTTGCATTTTTTTTAAACCCCGGAATTATATTCAATGAAGGTACTGTATTTGTGAAAGAAGTTTTCATGGCCAGCTAGGAGATTGCCCTAGCCTCTTGCTGTAAAGGACAGTAAGAACATGCAGGAGAGAAGCATTGAGGATGCTGTAGCATCACTGAGTTGAACAGGTCCCTCTTAGCTGATGGAAGTGAGTTACAGAGGCAAACACTGGCCAAAAGGAATAGCTATTGGATATTGGGTTACACAAGATGTAAGTAGTTTCATTACAGCAGATACCTGATTATGTCCATGGGGCAGGACAGCACCCTCCACATGCTGCAGTTCCACCTTCATATCAGTCTCTTTGGAGAACATTGATGGAGGGAAATACTTACATCTATCTGGCCCTCTTTAAGCCTAGAGAAGCTAGCTAGCCATCCTGAATCCACCCATCCTCCTCCTTGTTTCCTCAAACCTTAGAAGAAATGTGGCCAGTTTTTTGCATGGCCAAAATCTCCATGTGGTCTGAGCTGCAAGATACAGACTATGTTACTTAAGGAAACAACAGTTCAATTGAAGTTCAGGGAACAGATCACTGTTAGGACATGACAGTGGCTCCTCTGGGGCCCTACTGTCTTGCAAGGCAGAGGAAAGCAACCTGTCCAGCATGACCCTGCTGTCAGTCACATGACATAGTTGGGGGGATGCTGCACATTGTTCAGAAGCCACATCTTGGTCAGGTCAGGATACTACAGGAAGCTTCACCAGATTCAGAAATCTACTGATCTCCTAACTCGTGGAATTGTCCCACACAACGTTAGCATAAGCAAACACTGTGTCTTCTTTTGCTTTTAACTTGTTATTTCTGAAATTGGGCAAGAAAAGATGGGCTCAAAAGCCAGAGAAATTAATTGCTCTGAACTGCAGAGATACAAAGCCTTGTCTCTGCAACATAACAGGGAGAGGAAGAGAATGAAAGACCAGGAAAAAAAAGGATGCAGAAAGTATAAACCCAGTATTTTAACATTATCCATTTTTGCATGAAAACCAAAGTCTGAAAAATAATTCATGTACTCCCTAAAATCCCTTATAATTATATTTTATTATTTCTGAGTATATTTCAGTACCTGCAGGACTAGGCATGATAGGTGTTCCTGGTGGCCCTCCACCTCCCGGGGGACCCTAGAAAGAATAGAAAATGTCAGTTAGCATGGAAGGAAAGGAATACTCAGTTAAAATGAAACAAAATACAAATGAAAAAAAAAAAATTCTTGAATGTCATTACTCCGGTACAAACATGCACATTTCCTTATAAGCTAGAGAAACAGCTCATCACAGACTAGGACAAGGTAATTGGATGGGGAGCTCTGGCACAGACTTCTCATGTACGTAGGTACACAGACCCCAGAATATCCATTAGTCACTAATTCTGTGTCATGCTGTGCCTCAGACAAGAGAAATACTTGGAAAAAGGCTGAAAACAATTATATTTCATTCCCTCAGTCTACTTTTATTACCATTGTTTTTTTCAGCTGGCATTTCTATTTTGTTGTACTCTGTTCACAGTAAATGGTAGAGTAACCAATGTTTGCTAAGTACAAAACAAGGGGGTGTCCTATGGGGACAGAAGAGCCTCATCACCTTAAGAAAGCTTTCTTTTTTAGGCAGACTTGGTATCTTAATTCTGCCTGTACAATATCATACTTTTTAAAAAAAAAATAACATTTCTTCTCAATTAATGCTGGGTACAGTCCTGTTACTTGTCTAGACTGCTAAATCAAAGATAAAAACCCACAAAACCCAAAACATCTATTTTCTTATTTCCTGGTATTTCTGTGTTACAAACCTGTTTATGACTAAGAACTGCACATAAACTGCTCTGGTGTTAAACAAGCCTTTTAAGCTTCTTTAAGAATTTGTCCAAGAATTTTATTCTAAACAACCTAATTGTTTAGTAAGAACAGAATTGAAACTTCTTGCTTATTTGTGGATCCACTAATATTTTTAAGTAACATGAAAAACTATGAACTTCGAGTTTGATAAAAATTTCTATGTCAGTAAAAGTCAGTAAGAATTAACTTTCAATAACAAAAACCACACAGATTGCTAGCAACAGATGATTATTTTCATTGCCATATGACTATTATATTTTTATCTCTCTTGTTTTATTTTTAAATAGCAGATACACCGTTCCAGACAGGAACGTTTTTCAGTGGCACTGTATATAAAGGTGTTCCTGTGTGCTTACAAGGGCATTCCTGAGATCTGCTGTAATTCACTGTTTTGGAAGGAGGCAGAAAAACCTTGGATTTAAAACAATAGACACTGTTTCTCAATAGCCTATTTAAAAGAACATTTCTTACAAAACATCTAGCAATAATATACTAGCAAACTGAAAATACTGAGATAATCAAACTCAGCTGATTGCTACTGCTCCTCTAAAGGTTTGTACAAGTAGAATATTTGCAAGGGGAAGCATCTCTGCAAGCAATGATCAACTCACAGTTAATCGTAGATGGAACAGAAATCGTTCACCCATGTTGCAGTAGCACATCTCTGCAGGCAGCCAACATATCTATCTATCTATCTATCTATCTATCTATCTATCTATCTATCTATCTATCTATCTATGCCCTTATAAGTAACCTTGCATACCAGTTATAGTAGTATACAGAATCACAGAATCATAGACTGGTTTGGGTTGGAAGCGCCCTTTAAAGGTCATCTAGTCCATCTCCACTGGGACAGTGAGCAGGGATATCCTCAGCTAGATCAGGCTGCTCAGAGCCCCATCAAGCTTGACCTTGAATGTCTCCAGGGACGGGGCCTCCACTACCTGCCTG
>WUAM01000133.1:5635052-5646466 GCA_024336885.1 Actenoides hombroni
ACTAAGGCTACATTATCTCCACAGAAGTCCCACAATCATGAAATTTATCATTCATCAGGAAAAATGGAAATCTCAAACTTTTCAGACGTTCTTGTTACACTTGGCAGTGTACGCATGATTAAGTGTCAGCTCCCCAGCAGGAGGGACAAGAGTGTTTCACAGGCAGAAGGCCTGTTTGGTAAAGCCAACTGGAGGAGACATCGTAGGGGTACAAAAAGCAGAAGGGAATGGGGAAAGGAAAAACCCTCCAGATAAGAGGCACGTTTTTCTCACAAAACTTGCTGCTATTTTAAGTTTCCGACTCTTAGCTGAGCTCAGAAAAATAGTCTGGTGGTTAGGCTTCGTCTTTTAACACTCCTGGGGGAACTAAGCTGTATGGAAGGTAAAATCTCCATGTTTACAGTCATAACATCTCAACAGACATAGTTATTCCTGCATTAAGGAATCCTGATTATTTACAAATAAGACAAAATCACGTTTTGAAGGCCCAGGCAACTGAGAGGCAGAGCAGACAACAAAACTTTTGTATTTAAAATGGCATTTTAGCCTCATTAGCTTTAGAAAAGCAACATTAGACACCACAGCTTTCCAGACATGGGAGAGTCATTCAAACATAGAGAAAAAAAGCAGGCTTTATTAATGAGCTCAGGAATTTTTCTATCTATTTTGAAGTCTTGCAAAACTAAAAACTATTAAGTAGATATGTCGCCCGAGGGATTTAATATTGAATCTTATTTTTTTATTACATTATTGATGAAACCATAAAGAAATTAGCTCAAACAATCAACTGAAATAAATCAAGTGAAAATTGATTTATTTCTGTGGGCATTATTTTTGGAAGGCTGGAAAACCTGAATGCAGGTGTGGTCTTTTCTCTCTTTTGGGAGGAGGGAAGGCAAAGCAAGGAGAGAGACTCACAGTAATCATGCTCCTCATGTTTAATATTCAGCAATTTCTCCTCTACTGACAATTACAAGGTAAAATATTAGGTGTTGGGTTCCCCCCACCCCCCAAATCTCTTCTTTTTTTCTGTGTACTCTATCTGGTTTATTGGGTCTTCTTTTTCAGAGGAATCAGGAAGATTTGTAACACTGGGAGTCTGTTTTCACCTGAAAACCCTGCACTTGTTTGTGTGACATTAAATCACAGAAAAACATCTAGTGAAGAGCATCAAATGGAAAATAGCTGTGACAACACTACAGATAACTCTGAACTACAGAGATACTGAAAAGCCAACTCAAGATGCATCATTAGGTTAAGCCACAGCAACAAAATTTAGACAGGCCTTACAGGAGACTGAGAGACTCACCTTTCATCTAAAAAGCTTTTGGAATTTGCAAATTTACTGGAAGCTATGAACAGTTCTAAGTATAGACTTAGAAAACACTGTAGCTGGAAAACCATATGGTTTTTGTGGAGCCAAATGTTATTAACTTAGAAAACACATTAAAAAAAAAAAGCTACCTGCAATTTTTTTTCAATGCAATGCAGGCAGGTTTTTTGTCCTTTATTAAATGTTTATTTTGGAATCATCAACAGAGTCTTAAAACATTATTATGAATGTGCAGATTCCAAAATAGAGTAATTTATTAAGCATATATTGCTATGATTTATTACAGCTGCATTTTATCATTCAAGTCAGTCCTGTAGCGTTGATCCTACTCCTCGAAAAAATAAAAGTCTGAAATTTCAGTTTCCCAAGGGGCAAATATATTCAATCAGGAAATTAAACATCTAGACACAAGTTTGTGAATAAAAGTTAAAAAGCAAAATCACATGTTTTTCTCTTTAGGCATGACTGAGATATTCTTGGTGCTTACACTGCATGTCACTGCAGGTCACATGGGCCATTAAGAAGTGCCTGTGAAATTTACACTGCTGCCTGAAATTTGTCATTTTGTTCCAAAGAGGGCATTTTTCCACAAAGAAATAAAATCTTACTAAAAATGGCTTAACTTAAATTTGGTAGAACATAGCAGGTATGTCAGCTGATTCAAACAGCAATCTGATGGACATTCATTATGACAAAGCAAGCAATTATTTAGTAGTATTGCATTTGTGGAGTGTATGCCCCTGGACTTAAATACTGTCCATGAGCTCATGAGCTGGTTGTTGTATTTATGACAATAAAAAACACTTGTTTGTCCAGAAAAATGTAAAATTGTAATTGGCAGATATTCTGCTCTTAACCAAAACAGCTTCCTTTTCTGCTTTCTGAGGAGAAAAAGCTGGATTTTAAAGGGCAACTGTTTTTGTAGAGAACATATTTTGATACTTTAACGCTGCCAAGAATCAAAAAACATTGAATAGAATACTGGAAAATTTTAATGTAAGAAATAGATATGGCTGTGTAAAGAGAAATGTACACTACTACAAGGCAACAGACTTATGTATAGTTACCCTATTTCTTAGAAATTTAAGTACACTAAATGACTTATACTGTGATTTGTTAGCACTGTGCATTAGATAAATTGTAGGGGATAATACAAAGAACGCATTTAACACACTTGAGTCCATCTATAGCTGTTGCCCAGAGGTTATCCCTTGGATGCATTCTGACCAATCCTGAATGCGGGAACTGACCAGACAAGGAGTCTTCACAAGGATGTTGGTATAAGGACAACTTTGATAGCAGGTGATTTTACAGTGAGAGAAAAGACTTGATGTCCTGGGAACACTATTAAAAGAAGCTTAAACCATAGTAACCTCTTTGTTTTCCTTTTGGTCATGATACGTCACTCCATTTGACAGAGAAAAGAAAACACTCAGTTTGACATTAAAGGTGCTATTAATATAGCCAGGTATGAAATAATAGAGCTCCTTACAACTGTGTGTCTGTGACTGAGCATGTAACATAGGTCAGGATTTGCTATAGCGTAACATTCCACCACCACCACTTTGGACTCTCTTAATTAAGAGCCTTAAAAGTGCTTTGTAATAAGCACAGGGACACTGTGAAGCCTTGTGCAAAACAATGAGTTTTTCATTCCCACCTTCACCTAAGCTGGAATAAAGATGAGTCTATAAGAAGTGTCAAGGAGTGCAATACATGTCTGGTAAGACATGGAGACAGCTATGGTTACGTACTTCATAGTTATTGCTTCATATCTTGTTCTTCTCAGAAGACCATATACTGTACCAAAGTTCATTAATTTCCCAAGTAACAGACTCCAATTCATGATTTCCCCTTCAAGAGGACATACAAATTCAAAGGAAAATGTACTTCCTGCATCACTGAATTAAAAGAGCATGATCTATGTATGTTTACTTGCTCAACGCAAGATGAAATTCGCTTATTAAATTCTGCAATATGGAAATGTTTGTATTTCAACCGATCCTCTCTCCTTCTGGCAGACCAATTCTTTTTTCCAGGAACCTGTTTTCTTATTTCTCCTATGTAAACTTTATTTACATAGATATGTACCCTCAAAATATCTTATCTAACCTCAATTTTACTTCTACAAGATTTTATTTTGGAAAGTTAATTTTCTTTTCTTATAATTCAATCTCCTCCTGAGGACAATCTCTGTACTGCTTTTGTTATACTTGCACTGAATTTCATATGTCTAAATATTTTTTCCTACATTTATTTAATTTAAAAGAAGAAATTACTATCTTTGGGAGGGTTCCTATAATTGTCAAGTCCAATATATGATGTCCTTGATAGAATAATACCCAGCTTTACATTTTATTTTATTCAAGGTGTGTCTGGAAATCAGCAGAAATTAAGGATATGGTGGGTTAGATTTTTTTTTTTCAATGGTATTAAATACCTCAATACCTCTTGGTAACTTGAAATGAAAATTACCATCTCTCATGTCTTCCATAAGAGTAAAAATGGGTATCTATGATTTAAGGATAACAAGCATATATAAACCTTTGCCAATCTGCTGAAAACTCACTCTTGAAAGACAAGGTTGTAAGAAGAGTATGAAAATTAGAAACTTTCTGGTTTAGGTTGCAAAATCATTCTGGTGTCTTGATAGCTGGACCACCATGCTGCCTTCTGTGACCACGCCTGGGTCTGCAAAATGATGATTATGAAAAATATACTAACTTCAGTAGAGGTAGGACCAGGATACAAGAATGACTTGATAATCTCTGGTCTGTGGTATACTAAAGGTAACTATAGCAGTCCCTTGAAATTTGTGTGTCTCTTAAGAGAGAAATCTAAACAATACAAGGAGCACTTTATTTCCACCCCCCACCCCCCTTCCAGGCTTGCTAATCATGTAAGGAACTGCAAGGAAGTGCAGGAGATTGTTCATATTGGGGCACCTGCTATGCTAAAATCTTCAGCTTAAATCTATCCTGCTTGAGATACACTAATTACACAAGTGAAATTTTTCTGCACACTTACAAAGGGGGGTTGTCTGCAGGTATCAAAGGAAGAACACGGTTCCATGGCTAAACCCATGCCTGGAATAAATCAGCATAGCTTAACTGAACTCATTCTATACCAGTTTTTGCTAAATGATGATCCAGTCTCAGAAGCACGTGGAAACACCGAAAACCTTACACTTATCTGTAATACTCTCCTATCTGTTTAGTGTGGAAATAAATGTAGTTATGGAAATAAAAACATCGAGAGAATAATTTACAGTTCTTTCAAACGTGCTCTTTTTTGGTCTTTATAAATAGTTCTAGACAGTGGTTTTATTGTGCTAAAATTAAGTACTTCTTTATTTTGCAGAAAAGAACCATACTCAGTACCATTGTTTATCAAATACTTACTCGGTAAAATCGTAAATGTAAATAATGTCATCTTTTTAAAAATTGCATACAAGAATATATCAGTGACTATACTGACAAAATATTCCCCATATTTGAGCTTTGACCTGTGAAAGAAACTGAGTATTTGTACAGACTTGTAGGGACAGCAGAGGCGCCTGTAAGAGATGCATGCAGAAGAAGGAAACTGCTGTGGGTTCACTTTTTTTATATTGCAGTTATTAGTCATCAAAGCACATTATTTATCAAAGCATGTTCTCCTTGTCTTATTTACGCCCAAATGTCACTTCTACAACGACATAATGATTTTTCTAAGTATTATAAGATTTTATTATTGTGCTTACATGTTCATTCCAGGCATCCCCGGGCCACCTAAAGCATTCAGTGGGGGTCTCATTGCACCTCCATAGTTCTGCAATGATAACCAAGGGTCAGACTACCACAAAACAAAAAAACAAAACCAAAGAGGAGGGGGAAAGAAAGGACATTAGGTTAATGATATCCCTACATAACTGCTGACTGGATAGGCCAATGTAATTCATTCTTTCAGGAGTTTCCATTGTTGACTTAAAGAAATAATACTGTTAACCCCAAGGAGAAAGAATTACAAACAACAGAAATAGACTAAGAATACTTAAAATTTCAGTTGCTTCAGGAGGAATTATTTACGCATATAGAGGTCAAGTTACTGGCCAGCATGGGGCAGGTGTTATAATGTATTCAACTTGTATACCAAGGGAGCTCATTCAAAATCAGAAACCTGGATTTAGATTCTAAGATTTCTACATCATGGAATTTAAATACAATTCTTTTTAATTCAAGCTTGTTAGTATCTCAATAAATGCTTGCATAATATTACACCATATGATGTCACTTTTATAACATACAGCATAACCATTACACTTCTCTTCTAATCAGTCACTTCTAATAAATCCATGGTAGCTAATATGAAAAGTATTTAATATGATTATGAAAGTTATAGTAATGCCAACAAATCTGGGTTTATGTTCTTATATTAGGAAAGTTTAACTGTACTGTTCACAAGAAAAACTAACAGAATAGTCCATCTCACCTCAAAATCATAATGCACATGCTAATCTGTGTTAATCCTCCTACATTTTTCTGGTATTTCAAAAGGATGAGTAATAGTAAGTTCTCTACAATGAAGAGCTGTGCATTTTAGAGGGGAAGGATGACAAAGAAGTGATTTACTTTGAAAAAAGTTAGGTCATTGTTGCCATCTATTTTCGAATAACAAAACTAATACACTCTACTTCATGTTTAATATACTGCAAACTGTATAAACTACATGACTCAGGCTTATGGGTGTTCTCTGTATTGGTCTGATTCACAAAACCATATGAAGTCATGAATACACAGGAGAAATCCAACAGTGATATTCAAAGTGTGGGTCTGGTGATGTTTATACCTTGACTGGTATGATGTATCAGGTATTCAGAACTGATCTAGAACTGGTCTGCAACTAGAACAGGAGGTTCTTTTGCTGCAGACAAAACCCCCAAACTTAAAATTTTCTTCATTGTTAACAATCTTGAAAGGGTCCCATTGAGAGCTGGTTTGCAAGAACACAACCAGAGACTGCAAACAGATGTCCTCTTTCCAGACCCAGAGCAGCATCTGAAGATAGTACTATCCACAGCTGCTGGTCATCAATCACTACTCATTCCTGTCTTTTTTGTGTGCAGCCAGTAGACCAATTGGTGTGCATGGTGAGGCAAAAGTCAGCCAGATTAACTCAAATTGCCTCATTAACCTAGGTTATCCTAGATGATTTTGCTGGAGCAACTCCTCTGTCAGAATTGTAGGGGAGTAACTGGTGGGTAGTCCAAGCAGCTGGGCACAGCAACATGCCCAGCTGGCACTACTGGATCTGGAAGAGAACATAGTCCAACTGTAACAAACCAGCAGTTCCTTATCTGTTTTACTTCATATTTCCATCTTGGTATAGAGGGCTGAGCCATTCTCCCTATTTTGTCTCTCTGTTATCTGTCCTCTTTAATTCAGAAATCATTTGTGTGGACTGGGGTTAAAGATCTCTATGGAATCCTGCAGAGCTGGAATAATCCTAATCAAATGTACTTCTAAAGTTCATTACTGCTAATTCTAATCAAATCTACTCCTTCATTGTAACATAAGAGCACTTCCATTAAGGCTACCGACATACCTGTTCCTTCAGCTACAGCTATGCTCTCTGCAAAAGTTAGTGCCCCACTTTGTTCCATATGGCTATTTCATAGAACCATAGAATGCACTGGGTTGGAAGGGAACTTTAAAGGTCATCTAGTCCAACGTTCCTGTAGTAGGCAGGGACATTTTTAACCAGATCAGATTTCTCAGAGGCCCCTCAAGCCCGACCTTGAATGTTTCTATGGATGGGGCCTCCACCACCTCCCTTTCATTCAAAGTCACCACTTTTTATCTGGTAGTTGAGTTGTTTACAAAAGTGCTCCCTAACATCAGGGGGACAAAATGAGACATATTGGCCAAGACTTTTTCCTTAAATATTTAAGATTACTCAATTATTTTTGACTAGAGAGTGCTAGGGTGCACGTGGGAGGCTCACCAGCAGATAAGAAGGATGGGGAGAGGTAGTGGTCACAGACTGTAGGTAGTACCCCATTCACCTAGCTTAACTACATCTTGAAAAAGTTCTGACCTGATTCTTTGGAGCTTTTCACAGATCAAGCATTTACAACCATCCACTGCTTTTTGCTTTGTGTTACTGAATCTGAAACAGTCTAGAATCATAAAATACCAAACTGAGGGAAATCTTGTGTAAATTGCCAAGCCTATTCATGCTATACTTGCTACACTGGACATAAGCATTTCTATATCAGCACATTAATTGTTTTGCAAGTTGACTGATTGTGCAGCAAGGTAGCAGGTCCTCCCACTATGGGAACACCTAAGTCAGCTTTATAGCACTGTAGCAAGAGAACACTAAAAGTGGGTGTGAAAGATTTGTCAAATTTGGTTTTAGAACTGCACTCTGAGAAGATCCTAAATGTCAGAATCAAAGATAGATGATGATCTATTTACAGAAAAGACTGATTTGAGAACTTAAAATTTTGTGTAGATTAGACATAATTTTCCCCATTTTAAGAGGATGTTCAGTACAAGAAAGAAGAACCTTATAAAAACACTAGATTTTAAGAGACAGCAAAAAATGGAAAAACTATCCTTAGAAAAACTGGCATGAGATTTGCCTGCTGTGTGACTAATAGTGCTGCATAAAGTATCAGCTCAATCTCATAGGGCACCACTGCAAAAATCTCAATATAGCTCCAAAAGGCAAGTGGTAAATATGCTTCAATGTTACAGAAAAAAATAACAAATGTATTTAATAATGGTTTGTTGGTCACACAGCAGATCTACAGTAGAACTACACAACTGGTTTCTACCAAGAAGACCCCAAATTGTAAAGGCAGTTATGGACAGATTTGAAAGGCAAAGCTATTTAATCATTTAACATTTGGTTGCTATTCCAAGGAACACAGAAGTCACTAGAGAGATTATCTGAAATAGGGAAGCAAAAATACAAAGTGTGGGCACAACAAGCATGTATAAAATAAAATACTGGCAACACCATTATGAAACATCATAACCTAAATTCCTCTCCCTGAAAGTGTGGACAAAATAAAGAATAATCTTTTGAATTCATATTTCAGGTATGCATCAGAATTAGTTTGGTTTATACCTTAGTTTACTGCTGAAATGTAATACTGTCAAATATCCACATGTGTTCACGCATTTGAAGACAGAGCCTATGAACAATTATGACCAGGTCAGCACCATGGAGGAGGCTGATTCCTGCAGGCTGATTCCTGCTATCCAAGGTGGCTTCACTCCTCAAAAACAGAGCTAGAGATGCTTGTGGTTGACAACGGGGAGAAATGGCAGCATGAAAGTCTCATTTTACATTAAAATCTCTCTAGGACTCACCAAAAAATCTAGATCAACAGTGGATTAAAGAAAAGCTTTACAGAATTTCAGGGGCTATTTTTGGTCCAAAGAGTTTGCCTAAATTAGAACCATTAATCCTTTCCTCCTAAACAGCATAATCAGTTAGGTTGGGAGGACAAGGAAACACCTACTCAATCCTTGGCCTCCTTTACAAATGTCAGCCTTTGATTACAACATACACTGGCTGTAGGATGAACATAACTTCTCTGAAATAAACAAGTGAAGGGATTCTTCTTCTGTTTCAAGTCTTAACTAAGGTGTCTGATGTTTTCATTTTAGACTTTGTACATCTGTAATTCAGAATTTTTTTGTAAAACAGGACATTTAGTTTAAAATGGGATTAGAAGAACAAGTCCCAGCCATCTTCAAGCTATCAAAAGCCAGAGTAATATATAGGTGTATCAATAAAAACGTGTATCTATCTGCAGAAGGTACCTGTGGTCCTAATGGAACCATTCCTCTTGGAGGAGTCATTCTTTGCATTGGCCCACCCATGTTTGGATGCCCTGCAAATAGAATTATGTAACTTTAAAAACTATGCAATACACAAGCACCTTCTAAAACAACAACAAATCACTCCTTGTTAATTAACAAAAAGTTTTAAAAGCTGCGGTAAGCCTTGAAGATGCAAGTTTGAGAAAACAGTACTTTTGGATGGTCCAAATAACGATTTCATTTACCTTGCTGCCGTGTTGGGTCCATCCCACTAGGCAATAATGGCTGACTTCCTGGGACACCTCCAAGTGCCTGCAGGCATAGAAACCATAAGTTAAAAGCATATAATGTCTTGAAATTTATGTTAAAGGCATATTGCAGATTTTTATTTTTAATTCCCAGAAATTTCTTCTGAGTCCAGAGTAACGTAGAAGAGTTAACTTTCCTAAATGACTTAACTAAACATCCTAAGTGACTAACTAAACTTATAAGCCCTGAATGTCTTACAAACCCTGACTATGGATCTGCATGCGCAAATTCTTGGACTTCTGTGGAATTATGTATAAATAATTGCCAAAATACAATTGCTTTATTTACTCCTTCACTTCAGCTATTATTTAACCTCCAAACACTGCTTTTTTCTTGGTTACATGCCAACTTATCCAAAGTTTACATTGCTATGTTTTTCCCTTTTAACCATTATTTTAGCATTTCTTTTCAGAGGCCAGGATGAGGACAGCAGTATTCTCTGAGAGTGAGCTGTAAGTGAGTCACACAAGAGCATTCACAGGGTACAGGTCATTAGGGTGGTCATGCGGGGCACATTTTATCTTCCACTCTGCCTTACTCTTGGAAGGGCATCAATGCCAAGATAAGCCTATTATCCATCTGTGGGAGATAACAGTAACAAAACCTCTTCCTAAATCTTGTCTTCTAAACATGATGGTACATTGCACTGCTGCTTTACCTCTGGTCCAAATTAAATGCACTGGGTTTATGTTGCCACATTTGAATCTGCTCTTTGGTTTCAGTTACTTTACAGTAACTGAATTACGTGTAAGGCTAATTTCTACAGTGTCTTGACTATAGTTTAGTCAGCTAGAAAAATGTTTCTATGAATGGATCTCTGTAGCTGATTCATGAGGTGCTGCTGAGCATTTCAAAACAACACCACATTTTCAGTAAAGATGTATCCAGAATGAGTAACTCTGTTATTCTGAAATAATAAGCAATAGAGGTGTTGCTTTCTGTGGGAACAGATAAGTGACTCTTGACCCAGAAATACTGTAGTCGCCTCGAATACTTAGAAAGGGAAACCCATCTGCAAATATTAGACAGTTTGTTTCCTCAAGAGGTAGGAAATTCAAGATTAAGATGCACATTATTGCCTCAAAGGTAGTAGTACAGTCAAAAGGCACTGCATTGCAAGATTAAGGGAAGAAACAAACAATCTGAGATGACATCATTTAAATCAGAGTTTTACAGGTACTTCAGCATTTTGAAGCCTTGATCATACATAAGAACAACACATGAAGTGCATGGAGAAGTATCAAATACTAGCAAGGCAGTAACTGGTCACATCTGCCAGAGATGGCAGGTGACAGGCAAGGTGACAGCAAGACATTTGCTGCCATGAGCACATGTGACCAAGACTTAACTCATGCAGTCACTACACTGTGGATCATGATGAGAGGGACTGTGGTACCTTTCTAACGTCATACCACTTTTCAAGAGAAACAAGTGTACCTGCACAGCACAATGCATTTCCAACAGCAAATAACCTTGTAGGGCTTCATCTCACAGGACGTGATCTAATACTGGAGGCAAATTTAGGGTCTCTTGTGTGGTACTCAGAAGGTAATAACTTTCCTTGCTACAAAGCCTAGATCTAGGTGATAACCCTTACACAGCACTGGAATGTGCTGCATGCCCTGTGTCACCCTTCCCCGCCTATGAAACACAATCCCTACTGCAAGGCATCAAGGAATTATAGTTACAGTGGGAATTTTAACTCTGATTTTTACTGACTTCCACCTAATTAAAATTTCAGCCTTACAGCTGCACTACAATAGCTCATTACTTCCACACGCTGCCCATCTACACTGTAACTTAAATAATGGCGGTGTTGTTAAAAGTTGTAATTCATGAATGTGGCATGATGTAAAGGAATGGCAAGAGTTGTAATTCACTGAGATTATGTGATTATGTTACAGTTCTGAACTGAAAATATCACAATGTGCAGACAAAAGTGCTTCTGAAACTAA
>WUAM01000133.1:5669741-5687435 GCA_024336885.1 Actenoides hombroni
AATTGCATTCTACATAAAAAATGTTGGCCAACATTTGAAAGCCCCAAAAAAGTAATTTCTAAAGAGTGACTGTAAATAAGATAGGCAACATTCCAGTCATTTTGATATGCTAGCTAAAGTGTTAACTCTCTTCCACACCAAAGACTGGTATCTTACAATTAGACAGGTACTTCTGCTGAAGTAGGAAGTACACCTCACAGCAGAGTGCATACTTAACAGCATAGTTATTGTCAAGTTCTTCCTAAGGAATATAATCGTGGTTTCTGAGACATTGCAAAAACTGAATTGATATTAATATAAATGTGGATTTTTAAAGCTCATCAGCTCATAAGCACTGATGTATTATAGGTAATATATGAAGTTACAACAAAATATTTCTTACATTCTTTCGTATACACAAAACCATATGATTGAAAGCTTATGTTGTGACATATCTTTTTTTTTTTTTTTTCTTTTCCTGTGTGTTTAGGTTTATTTTTGTTTACCTTGCAAGGAAAAGATCAAGAAGAATTAAAGCAGCCATGGGATTATTCTGCCTACTCTAATAAGGCTGCCTTTTTTCTTCAAGGAAATTTGTGAGCAGGAGCAAAGAGTGTTTGTCATTCAGAAAAGAATATTTGAATAGATATCCCAGATTTTAATAACAATTTTAAAGCCTTTCTATACTACACTATGAGATCTACAGTTCAAGGTTAAAAGTACCACTCCCACAAGAGAAGTGCATCTACTCCTTGTTTCATAAATGTAGTACTACAATATAAAATAGAGCATACAGAAGAACATGTTATAGCAAAATTTAATGTCAAAGACAAGAGGGTTTTATAAATACAAGAAAGGTTTTTTTAAAAAGTTTCTATTAGATAAGTAAAAAAATTTATATATTCTTCCTTTGCAAAATCTGCAGTATACTTTCACATAACAACAGCCATGAACTGACTCCTCTGTGGCCTCTGCACAACCCTCCAACATAACACAGGGGTCACTTTTTGGAGCACAATCTCCTATTCTGTACCTGCAAGATGGAAGCCTTTCATTGCAAATTTAAACCTTCGATTACATTTCAGTAGCAGCCTGCCTCTTTATGGTTATAAATTTATGAGCTCCTGTTAATTTTTAAACAGGGAAACAGCAAAAGTAGCAGCACATATTGCTTCAAATTCATGTTTTAACATCAGTTGCTTCATAAAAGTAGATCAGAAAGGTTGTGGAGCCAATACTTGCACAGTCAGCGTTCGTTAAATGAGTGGCCTTAGCTTCTCTGAAGCTTGTACAGTCTGACATGAATATGTCACAAGGCTTTGCTGAACACCGGTGAGACAGCAAAAGAAATAAGGGACTTTTTGTCCAGCTTGCACTGAAATAAAAATAGCCTCCTCAGCACACCATGAATGAATGTCTCTCCCTGAAGCTTCCTAGTCTGACACAGGCATTAGACCATGCAGGCTGGCTGAAGTCCAGTGAAGAAAATAAATAACAGGAAGTTTAGTAGTGCTGCAAAGTTGCTATCTTGTTGTTCCAGGAACATTAGTAAATGGAAACATGACACTGAGAATTAATAGTATTTCCTATTTCCCTGTATATTTGAGAGAGGTGGGGACCAGTCATGATCTTGAGGTGGTCTCAATTTCTATATTTCCTGGATTGCTCTTGCCTGTAATCATTGTGAATTTCATCTTGTCAAACTTGCCTTGATGACTGTGTGTCCTTGTTAACAGCCTCCTCCTTTAACTGCAGTTCCAGGAGCATGCTCTATGTTGGGCTACACAATGGTTTCTAGGTCTACTGCTTGAAGAAGACGTTCAGGTGCAGCTTGATTGCCGAATGCTGTATTCTGAACACAGATCTGACATTATTTTTCTATGGGAACAAGGGCTCCTGCAATTAATTTCTGTAGTTTGATGCAAATAACACATATCGAAGCGATGAAAAAAAAAACCCAAACCCATCTGTTCATTCTGCATAGTTATTTTTCATTTCACCTAGGCTGAGAATTTTATTCTATATAGTTACCTTATTGACATTTAGTTAGAGTTCACTATTTTACTAATACATATGTCTGTGGAGCCTGAATGCTCTACCAAAACTGGTGGTCTGCTGTGCTGAGCTCTTTATAAGTAGACAAAATGCAATCTTCGGTTTCAAAATGAACATGTTTACTTTTTCAAAAAATTATTTTATTATATTCTCATAGATTGTCTAAAGTACTTTTTTTTTTTCCCACTGAAGGGAACTGTGAAAAAGGTATTTGCCTGAATTGCTGCAGATGCTCAGTGACACTGGTGTGTTTGACATACCTGTAATATTCTGACTGAGGACAATATATTTAAAGCTTTTATTAGGAGTTCTGCAGAACTTTCTAGAGCAGATGGAGACTAAAACACATTTCAGTTTTCTTATGAAATCATGAGCACCTCAGCTACATAGAAACAGGCAGGCCATGACTGGCACTCAGATTATCTGCTCCTGAAAGGAAGGCAAGAATCAGTCATCCAGAATCTTGCATCAGAAAACTCTACTTTTCTTACAGCTGAATTATCATGGTGAAAATATTTGACTGCAAACTAAAACTTCAGTGTAAATGTTTTCAATGTAGGACACTAAGCTTAGGTGTCTAAAGCTTGACTCATTTTTTTATGGTGGAATGATATATAGATTAACATATATCTATAACTTGTGACATCTCATATATATCACATAAAGATATATGAAAGTATATATGAGCACCAAAATACAAGTCTAGATGCTCAGCTTCTGGTAGGTATAAACATTTGGCCAAAGATTTTCTCAACAAGAGGATAATTGAATTTTTGCATTAAGTGGTTTCAACTTGCACAGATTTAGATTGTGTCCTTCATCACATTTCCACAGAGTTTATGATTAATTGACCTCTCAAACTATTAAACTATTCTGCCTTGTATTGTTAGTGTGATTGTAAATCAGCTCAGTATGTTTCCTAGTATTTTCAAATAGTCTTACAGGTAAAATGTTTGGAAGGACAGTGCTCTTCTTTTCAGGATGTTGATTGACAGCCGGCTGAACATGAGCCAGCAGTGTGCCCAGGTGGCCAAGAAGGCCAATGACATCCTGGCCTGCATCAGGAATAGTGTGGCCAGCAGGAGCAGGGAGGGGATCATTCCTCTGTACTTGGCTTTGGTGAGGCTGCACCTTGAATCCTGTGTCCAGTTTTGGGCCCCTCTCTACAAGAAGGACATTGAGGTGCTGGAGAGGGTACAGAGGTGGGCTACAAAGCTAGTAAAGGGTTTGGAGCATGTGTCTTATGAGGAAAGGCTGAAGGATCTGGGGCTGTTTAGCCTTGAGAAAAGAAGGCTGAGGGGAGACCTTACCGCTCTCTACAACTAGCTGAAGGGAAGCTGTAGCAAGGTGGGAGCTGGTCTGTTCTCCCTGGTGACAAGTGACAGAACAAGAGGAAATGGCCTGAAGTTGAACCAGGGGAGGTTCAGAATGGATATCAGGAAGCATTTCTTTCTAGAAAGGGTTGTCAGGCATTGGAATGGCCTGCCCAGGGAGGTGGTGGAGTCACCATCTCTGGGAAGTGTTTAAGAGGCGGTTAGATGGTGTGCTTAGGGACATGGTTTGGTGGTTTTTGATAGGGCTAGGAGTAAGGTTGGTCTTGATGATCTTGAAGGTCTCTTTCAGCTGGAACTATTCCATCATTCTATGATTCTAAATACAGAGATAAGCACCATTCTCTCACTGTTTCTATAATCTTCCAACTCTCAATAACCCAAATCGTTCACTTTCATAAAGAGAGTGAGTTGCAGGTCTAAATGATGAACTCTCAGTGAAAGAAGACCAGCAGCTCATAGAAAGGCTGAAGTTTGTCGGTATTCAGATTAAGATAGGCTAACATATTTTCTGTGATTTGGTTTATTCTCTTATCAGTTGGGATCAGAGGAATTGCAGAAGAGTATACAGAAACTGACTGTCCAGGTAAAGGTGTACGAGAAAGAAAACAGCTAAGAAGGAAGCAGGAAGTTTTATCACGAGTTTCTCTTTCCTGCTTGTCATTTCACCTGCTGTTTTGTGACAGCAGATGATGCTCCTCAATTTTCAAGGTTCACATACATGGTTAGGCCTGCCAATACATTTTCTTGTCCTCGGGTAAATTGACACTGGTAAGATTCAGCTCTGTCTGAAGGTATTACAACCAGATATTAACTGCTTCTTGACGACACTCATTCCAACACCACAACACATTGTCACGGACTGTCTGTACATATTTGCTTTATACACACCTTACAGTTTCAGCACACTGTTACGCAACTGTCTGGATTTTGGCTTTGCTCTCCTTGCTGGGAGTGCTCCCAACCGTAGCAATGCATCTGCTACTGAACTTGCTGTTGGATTTGCTAACTAGCATGTTACTTCTTTATGCATATTCTTAAGCAGATGACTACAGCAAAAACTAATAACATCTTGAAAAATGTCTGTTGTGTGGACAAGATCATTCAACTGAGGAAAGTCGATCTCTATCAACTAAAACTGTGAGGGTAGTATCTCAAGTATAGCACATTACAGAGAGACACGATGGCAGAGACCCAGGATTTTCAAGGACAGGTGAAGAAGGGTGATGTCTGAAGAGCGAAGACCACACTGAGCAGACCAGCTCATGGAACCTGACTTGCAGAAGACTCATTGGCCGTACTGTCGAGTTGCTGAAAGCTCTGATTAATGTCACAAATTGTCTTACACTGAAAATGGATTTTTTCCCCATTTAATTTCAAGGCCAGGCATTGCAAAAAAGGACAGCTGTTGGTGATGCTTCAAGTAAGACTCAAGTCAGATACTGACAGACAAGGAAAGTTTACCCACACTTAAATTTCTATCGTCTTTCTTACAGATAAGATACAGAGTGGCTAGAAGTCTTTTCATGCTTCTAAAAACAAACTCCCACACCATCCTACTCCAAGCCTTTAAAATAGTTACTCTCTCCTCTGTACTTCACATACTTGTCCTATCTGTACCCCTTTCCCCTCTTAATTGTCCTCAAAGACAACAGAAGAAAAAAACTTCAACCTTTAATTCCTTTGACATTACAACTGGAGCGGGCGGTTAAAATAAGAAAAAGTTAAATATTTATACAACATAATAATTAAGACGAAATTTTGTTTTAAAAAAATCTACCTAACCAGCTGTTCAAAACAGTGAAAGCAGAAATAAAGCACTTGTTTAACAAAAAATCAGTTCTGCCAACTCCTGAGGATTTTGTGACTGGTGACAGTAAGGTATTTTCTACTTCACTTGCAAATATATTTCCATTCATGTATTAAAAATCATGCCTCAGTTTTCGAGTTTATGGAGGAAACCACACGTTCATGGCAGGTTCAGGGTTTCTTTAAGTAGGTAACAATACTGCAGATAACAGTTTTTCCCCCTGTGACTGTGTGAAAAGGAAGAGCATACACATAACGTTGTCACTTACATACAATGTAAATAAAGACCACTGATACCCTGCCAATTTTGTACTATCACCATTTGGATAAGGGAGTAAATAAACCATTTCTTCTTTTTTTTTTTTTCCAGATGAAATATGCTTCTTTTTTCTATGTATCTCAGGGAAGAAGTAAAAAGACACTACTCTCAACCTGGATTTCAGCACTTCTGTTTTTTACAGAAAACCCTATCACGATGTTCTCCCCACACCACAATCCTGGAAATTTGGCTTGTTTCTTTCACATCATAAGACCAACTATGTGAAATGGAAATCTATGTTCTTCCTCAAGAGCTGTTTCAATGCTAGAGATGCTGGTACTTTTTTGCTCCTGCTGCACAGCCATAGTTTGCCTGTGTGGAGAAAAACACCCAAGCTTTGGTGAAGAGGAGATGCAAGCTCGCTCTAAGAGCAGTCCAATCTCAGACTACAGCTGCCAGCCTTGCACTAAGAGCTGCCATTCTTTTCCACCATAGTATTCTATGCTATCAATGTCCAAATGCTAACTGGGTAGTTAGTTTCATTTATGACAAAAATTAATAGAAGCAACACATAGTCTAAATCCTTGGCTTGTTTTTTTAGGCATTACAGTTTAGATTTTCAATGCATGCACAAGGAGATGCTCAGTGGGATATTCTTAATTGCCGAGGTCTAATTCCCACTTAAACTTGAACATCGTAAAAATCTGGCCTGTGACTTTACCACAGAGCTAAACACAACCAACAATGTCCTTCCTTTACAGTTCAATTCAATGTACGTGTACGTATTATCATAAGAAACTCTTTCAAAATTATATCCAAGCATTTTCAATCTCCACTCATAAATTGGCACCATTTCTTATCCTTGAAATTCTGAAATGAGGTGTGCTGTATTATTTCATCAAATAAATGCTCATCAGTCAGAAAGATCCCTTCCTTTCCACCTATTCACTTTAGTTAAAAACTAAACTATCAACTATTGCACCATATAGTAAAACATAGTTTAGAACAGGACCTTTTCTTTTAAACAGTATTATGAAGGATTTTCTATCCTAAAATTCCTGTAATTGTAATTTTTCTGAATACCTGAAAAAAACCCGGTGGTACAGGACCTACTGGCATGCCATCTCCTGGGGGAATGTTTCCTAGCACTGGGCTGGGAGCTGCTGCAGCACTCTGAAAAGAACAAAGGGAGAATAAACCTTTGTCATTGCATTGGTAGGCATTAAACCCCCCAAAATACCAACCCCAAACCAAAAAACCCCCAAACCCTGACCAAAATGCAGAAAGTTATTCTCTGGATATGTCATAATGTCATTGTTTCATCTGAAGGTAAATTAAAACTGTATAGTGTTTAGTCTTGCTTATACAAGCACAATGATTTGTTAAAATAACAAATGTTTGTTGAGAAGGATGCTAGAGATTCCATGGATATACAAATATGTGTCAATTAGATAAATCCTGACTAGATTTTAAAAGATATTGCATCTGAGTATATCTATATATTTACAAATGTGAATGTAACTTGCACACTTTTTCTTGTATTCTGTTTATAAACATCCTCACACATGCACAAGGATATACATATAGCATTTAAAAAACAAAAAAAAACCAACAACAACAAAAAAATGCATTTTATCAGCAATTTCCAAGCACTTTAATGGTAATTTCAGCAGACTGTAATACTCTTCCAGAACTACATCAAGCTTCAAAACAGGATTCTGTTAACAAACAGTACATGAAGGAATGCTCACGATTCTGCTGGTAATGCTTATGATTTTACCAACCCCAAAAATAACCACCATGACGAATTAAAAGAATTCAGGTTATGTTTTTGGAAAGGAGAAGAAAAAAGGGATTTCTAAGAAGTGAATCAGAGGATGAAATTAGTTACCTTTGCAAATCCTTCAGTTGGAATAAGCAAGTAAAAATATTGCTTCTGGCAATTTACAAGCAGGAGATCGTCACAAAAAAGGAAGCCAAACTATTATTGTTGTCATGTATTGGAACCTCAATTACTTTTAATTTCTAGCAGTCTTTCTTCCTTCCTGCAATATGCTTCTGTAGGGCATAAGGCTGAATCACCTATAAAGGCTTACAGTCTTCTGTGAAAGTACTCAGGCAACACACACAATGCATTGAGAGCCACTTGCAGCTTACTAATGACCTGCCAATATCTGCCCTACAGAACAGGAATGAATGGTTTATGTTTATTAACTTATCACTCTATTGTACGCTCACACTTGACATCCAAAAGACCCAGATCTGGAAACTGTATTTCCAGGTGTTTGGCATACTATCTAGGAAACTGAAGAATAATGCTGGAAAGATTTGAAAACAGTCACAAAGGAGGGTTGACCTTTTTAAAACAAGCAGAAAGGAAATATTCAGTTAATTACTACAGATTTTTCAATGGCTTAAGCTGTGCTTTAGAATTAAATTTCTGAACAACTTGCAGTAGCATATTTAGCATCTAAGCTGTATGTTCTTTCCAAACAAAAGTCTAGAACATATCATTAAAATACAAAGACTGCAGAAAGTGCTGGCTTCGTAACTGAGTGCAAGACTTTGATTCACTAGAAAACCCTGTAATAAAGGGTCTTATTTATGCAAGGATCTGGACTGCAGGATCAGTGTTAAAATACTAAGTAATGGCAATTGACAGAAAAAGACAGACAGGTGATTTGTATGTAGCAGACACTTTTGAATCGTAATACCTTGCTATGAGAGGCTACCACAAGACAACCAAACCAGCCTGTAAAGCTGTAGCAAATAAAGATGGTACTCTGCCATTCTTTGGGCACTGCCTGAAGTTCAAGGGACTGAGGTACGATGCTGCTTAGATGCATGTATATCATGCAGCTCCCTGGAAGGCCTCAGGTACTCCTCTTAGGTCTGTCACAGTCTCTTGGCCTCCCAGACAGAGGAAGAAATAATCAAGTGGTGTGAATGCAGAGGAGTAACTCACAGAGCAAAATAATTTTGCCACCCTTTCTTTCTTTTGCACAGATTCTGTGAATGTCCACTAATACTTTCACATTATTTACATTTCCACAGGAAAACAGAAGAGAAAGTTTTCAGCTTTTTTTTCAAGCAAACAAATGACCTGTTCAAACTGAGCATCAGGTATCAATGTCAAGTAAAAGTACAAATAGGTGCAGACACAGTTTGAGTGAAGTATGTTGGATCATACTTCCATACATACCGGTTTCCTAGATGAAGAATAACAACAGTAAGCATCACAGATGGAGAAAATCGATGACACTAAAAGCCTGAGTATCTCAAAATGTCCAAACGAGCCTGCACTGCAGTCTCTGACTAAGAAGGCGTAGCCCATTAAAGAGGCACTAATAATAATAATAATAATGAACCTTATTACAATATCATGCCTCCTTGCATACTAATCCCTGATTGCCCCTGTGCTACCTTAGCGGTGTCCATTTTTACCAGCTGTGTAATATCTCCAGCAGAGCCAGTGCTACAGAATAAAGCATTTGAAGAGGCTATAATAAATCACTGGGCAAAACACATCTCAACAGTATTAAGTCAGATAGGCAAAATACTGTTAAGTGGTGAGATCCCAGGAAAAGAGCTAAGCAGCACCTCCTCTCGTACACAACCAGTTTTCAGAAGCCTCCCAATCTCAGGTTCCCTGACATTAAAGTAAACCATACCAGGCATGAACGCACATCAAGTACCTTAATGCACTCAAAGGGTCTTAGATGTCCTCCTCAACTGTGGCCTCTGTCAGAGCCCCCAGGTTATAAAAGGACGTTTGCAACGAAGGAGGGAATAACTTCTCAGGAAGTAGTGCTCCTACAGAGGTATCTGCATCTGCCCCTGCTGAGTTCATACCACTGCCCACACTTTGCGAATCACTTTTAATAAAGAAAAATGGTAAAACATACTTAACAGCTAAAAAAAAAAGAGAGAAATCATTATTACTCCAAAACGGAGGGAGAAAAAGATTAAAATTATACCTGTTAAGATCTATGCTAGCCATTAAACTTCCTAACAGGGCTTTATAATAAATATACTTTAAGATAATGTTTCTGTAATTGTCTCAATAGTGGTGTCTTTGAAAAATGTTTTGGGGTTGTGTTTTGTTTTGTTTTGTTTTTTTACTATTTTTGATTCTGACTTGGCACTGGTACCAGAGAAACCAGCCTCAGAGATCAGCACACAACTCTGCAGGACTGGTAAAATGGGCACAGGGCAATTCTTTGCCTCCTGAGCTATAGACATAGCACTGAATGACTGCGAATCTTCCTCACACATGTAACAAAACACATTACTTTCAGAGGCTCTGCTGATTCCTGTGAAGGGCATACGGCTCCAAAGTAATCACTTTTTTAGGAGGGGTCGGTTTCGTAAAACTTCGCTGATGAAGAAGGTACGTAAAAGAAGCTGGACGAAGCCAACACATGAGACTGGAGAGCTTCTGCAGTCTCCTCAGAAAGCCTTCTCCTTGAGGACTGATGGCCCATTCTGGAGAGCTGCCCTGAGGGTGGACAAAAGATCTGAGCTGTGCTATCTGATGGAGATCAGAGGAATAATTGGTAATGATGAAGGGGGAAGAAAAGCAAGGTCTTGCGGAGGTGATTACACAACAAGGGATCCAGACTGATGTACTCAATCATGGTTCTCATGGTTTCTGGAGAAAAAGGTCTCATCTAGGAGGGAACTAGCTCTTTGCTTCACACTAATTAGTCAGAATTAAATTAATTTACTAATGTCGGCCATTTTTTGATTTGTATCTTTCAGGGAGGTATTTATATAATGTGTTGATACTAATTGGCCTAATTATTTGAGACTCGATTACACCATGCAGTTTAAAGACCCTTGTGCAAAACCATTTCTCCTCTTTATTTCTGACCAGGAAGGAGGACAGAATGATGCAAAGTCTGAGTGACCATAATCATAGGTCAGTTTTACTGACATTTGAAGTACTACTGCTTAATAACTGTAATACTGTAGTTATAGGCATTCTGCAACAGTCCAGGTGTTACAGAAACTTCAGTTTCTCTCTTTCACTGTGTAACATAGTGGGTTTTTTTCGTTTCTGTTTTCATGGGTTTTTGTATGGGATTTTCTTCCCTGATGGGCAACGAAGTTCCAAAACCAGGAATAAAACATTTTCAGTGTTTTAGGTACATTACATTTTCTAGCTTGCTTTAGTGTATGAACGTTTTAAGAACTTATACCAGGTAGATCAATAAACAAACCTGCAACTGCTGCACTGAAATATTCTTATTTATTCTACCCTGATGAATTATTCAGTTCTATTTTCACAGTCCCACAGCGAACCATGACTTCTTTTCGCATGCATTACAAGTTGTTCATCATTTATATTTCCATTAGTTTGACATTTTAAATATTTGCAATTTGCTTTCCCTGCTTTTTATAAAAAGATGAAATAGGAAAATTTAAATGGTCTGATCTTTTTGTGGAGCATCTTACCTCCTTAAAAATGCAAAACTGTATTTGCTTTTATAGCTAAAATACTAAATTTATGGTATCTCTTTATAATTATTAATTAAAATGGTGTATGTGAATTAAACTTACTGTGGTCAATTTTTGCTCTACGTAACCTACCCTCAACAATGTAAAAGTAGAAGATTACATTTAAAAAATTTAAACTAGCCGTGGTAGTTTAGTTATTCCATTAGTACAGCATCTGATATATAAAAGTCCACAGAGAAGTCTGCATACATAGGTAATTTTTTGAGGCTATCACAAGAAGTGGTTTATCACAGAAGCTCAGAGAAGAATTCCATTTGCAATTAAAGAACTTTACAAAAAAATGACTTGACTTTATCTACAAAAATCCTCATCTGGCTCATTCACTAATCTGGGCATTTAATTTCAAGTATTTTGCTTAGAGTAAGACATCCTTAGTTTTATCCAAAGTAGGAAGAATATCACATTACTAAATTTTTCCACAAAAAGGAGACTTCTAATGTTTTAGAAGTCACCTTGAAGATGAATGATGAAATCTACCTTGATGATGAATGACAGAAGTTGGACCTCACATATAAAACAGATCTGCAGCCACTCTTGGCCTTCATCATCCAAGCCTCCTCCATAAACCTCCTCTGTATCAGACCTAAATCTGTTGAGTTAGCTGGATAGTCTTAATCCTGCTGAATGACTAGAGGTGGTAGGTACCCCCTTCTTTGTGTTTACCCCAGATCCCCAAAGTCCAAAGCCTAAGCAGCACTTGCTGAAAGTGCTCTATGGTGTAGGAACTCCTACATCTGTCTTTTGCTGAGACTCTAATACTCTACTGATACAGCTGAAAGCCTTGCTTTTGATTATTTCAAAATTTCATATTAGATTTTGAGTGATAATCAGAAAAAACTGCTAATGTACTCTGAACTACTGTAAGCAATGCCATCCATATGTTAGCTTTCTTTCCCCTTTCTGAATCCTGCTTCAGAGAGAAGTTAGGTCATGAGAATTTGAGAAATGATAACACTGAAATCACTTTCTTTGAAATACAGGTTTTCATCAAGAGTGATATTCCTGTAAGAAATCCACCACAGAGCAATTCTGATAACTAGATGCATTATACATGCAGCATCATTTCACATTTCTTCTAAACATTGATGTGACTAAGATGTATTCACTCCTCAAGTTCAAGTACTGAAATATAGACACAACTGGCACTTAAAACGGTGTTAAGGATTATTTTGATCTTGTAATAAATAAACCAGTTATTATTTTTAAATCACTGAGTTTTCCAACCTAAGTGAATTTAGCTGTCTTTTTAAAATTATGGTGTAAGTATTAATATAATGCTTTCATATGTTCATATATGAAACCAAAATATGCAGTAACTAGACAAAATCATTCTGTCATGGAGGTTACAAATACAATCAGCTAAATCAAAACAAGAGCAGAAATGTTCTGCATCTCAGGTTAGTTTCGTGTACATTCATATGGCATTAAAGCACAGGTAATTTAAACAAACTGAACAGTGAATGTGTAAGCACGGATGTGAAGAACACCACAGGGAAACTACAGCCTCTATTGGTACCAAGTTTTAAAAGCTGATGACAGCAGCATACTGTTGGCAGGAAAAGCAGAAAATGTTTAATTTTTAACCCGTGCTGAAAACTCACACTAATGCTAAGCATAAATAAGACTCTGCTAGTCAGTTGATAGCTCTGAGATGAATGTACAAATAAGTTCATGTCTTTCCAAATCAGTATTGCTTAATTCATCACATCCAATGATGCCAATTAAGAGAACCGTAAATAAACAGGAATGGATGACACTGGAGCCATCATGTTCAGCTGTGACCAGTGTCCGCTGCACCAAAAGTGCAATACTAAGAGAAAAATAATCCATAAGCCAACTGTCTATTTCTGTCACTTTCTCATAACCTCCTTTTTCAATAAATTTTGTGAGGCTAAGCACAGCATTCTGGTTGCCTTCCCATAAAGTCATGGATATGTATAATGCACCAAAATGCAAAGTACTTATTATCAACTTACTAGTTATTATCTTAAAGAATACCTTCTAATTCACAGTATTTCATGCCTTCTCTAGCTTACTGCAAACAAACAAGAATCAGACACGCAAAATTGTGTATTATATTTCAACATATTTTACTGAGTCATTTTTATACAACTGTGTTGTCCTCTTTAGGACAACACTTAAAAAATGTTTCTCTTTTTTCCCTAGGGTGAAGGATAAGTATTTAATACTGCTTTTTCAAGTTCATGATTTTAGGAAATGATGGGAATTAGGGAATTCAAATTTAGTTGGTTTGCTGTGTTAGTTGTTTTGGGGTTTTTTTCTGGAAAGACATACAATGGATGATTATGATTTCCAGTCACATTTACCACAGGCTGAGCTTCTGGTCATTGATAGCTTCGAAGCACCAGACATACTGTAGCAAATATTGTAACAAGATAAGCAAATTTCCATTTGTAGACACTTGAACTTGTAACTTAGCAAGTATTTCTAAGCCAGTAGCTATTTAGTATAACAGCATTCCATTATCTTTTACCTACCACAAATAAGAGAGAAATATTAAGAGGAACTACATTGATTAACCACTAGAAACCTCACTTTATTGAAGTCAGAACATAAAACTAGTCACCACTCTGAACAAAACAAAACAAAAATAAAATTTACAAATTTAAATAAGCTGTTATTCCTTTTACAGAGCTTTGAATGCTCACCTGTATACAAAAGAGCCATAACACCTACACTGGGCAGCTGTGGTTTGCTTAAAATGAATTAAAGATCTTGCCCGAAAAGACAGATTCATCACACCGATAGAAGCAAGCCATTTGAAAGGTCTAGATCACAAGACCTATTTAATTCTTGGTGTATTTCCATTGATATATGTATTTGTCTAACATGTTTAACTTCTGTTCTGTAATAGGAAGGGATTCACATGACAGTAGTAGTCTGAGAAAGTGTTACTGTATAAGGTCATAACTTCCCAGTTTTACTCAAATTGCAGCTCCTTACAGTTTGACCTGGACTGTGGCTTTAGATTTCCACTCACTCCATCTTATACACCAACTGACAGAAGTATATAATGTCATATAATAATAATTCTATTAACAGCCAAGTTGTATATCTGTAATCAGAAGAAAAACCATCACTTTGGTGGGGGGAGGGGGGGGAGTGGGGTGGGATGGGGAGTGGGAGGGAAGGGGTTTGCTCACTTTACATCAGGAGACCTGTGGATTTGATGATGAGGATGGTACGCTCCAGGACTCCATCCATTCTTCTTTCCCCAAGACATAATCCTACCACAAGACAACTTCACTGTAAGCAAAGTTTCCCCGTATCTGAAGCAGGATTACAATTTGTTTTACTGTATCCCAGTGCCCAATCTGGGGTTTTCTTTCGACTTAGCTGAGATAGCGAAATTCTATTACAGAACTGAAAGCAGGTATTAGGTTGGAAGTATACTGTTAAGAGTAACAGAAATTACTTTCAAGGAAAGCTTTACTCTCAATGAGTAAAAGGATTTCAAACTCCTGCCAAAAGACAGCATTTCAGTCCTGTCTCTTAGCTGCTTCTTATTGTATTATTTGGCACACAATTTCTGGACAAAGTTTTCTCTAAAATATGGTTGTAAAGAAAAGTTACTTTTAAATGAAACTGTATTATTCAGTGGAAGTTACTAAAATCACTATTACATATAGGTATCAACAGAATGTTCACTTTACAAAAATAAAAGTGCACAAATCATTAGTATCAAATTCCCACCCATTGCTTTTCAAAACTGAACAGAACTATACTTTCAAGGTGAATACTTGGCTTCTCCCATTTCTTTATGAAGGTGCAAAAATAGTATTTCAAATAGTATTTCAGACAATTTTCTAGCAAGTACAGGTTTAGTTTCAAGCCCTGTGTTATTTAGTAATGTACACTAATGCATAAAACCGAAACACCAAAGGCTAGCCAGCTGAGCCGTGCTATGCTTCCGATAAAATGCAACAGTATTATCGGATTCATCAGTAATAACCATGCTGCTGACAAGTCAAAGGCACTTGAGGACACAAAACACTGTTGTTGCAGCAATGAAATGACTTCTTTCCAGAAGTGACACTTACACCCCTCCTCCAGATTCCCTGGAGACCAAGACTGTTACAGTCTGCTAGCTTAACAACCACAAAATACTCAACGCACTGTTTTTTTCCAAGCTGCACCTCCAGATCACGTCTTCGTTGAATAACTGACACTGCAGACCACAGGTTTAACCCACTGCCTTCCTCAACATGAGGAATTTCAATGAAGATGTGCAGAGAAGCTCCTCCTACAAATGAGTCAGCACGAACCTGATCAGAGGAATCTGTTTAAGATACATGACCTTGACATGTTATGTGCATCTAACTTCTTTAATCTGTCCTTAAAAAAACCCAAAAAATGCTTAAACACATCGGTTTTACATTTAATATTGCTGAAATACAAACTGCATCTATCATCTTTTATCGGGATATTCTCAACAGCTGTTGGGGTCACAATAATAGGACTGCAAAAGAAGATAAATATTGCTGCAGATTTTTAATATGCACAGTCAAATATTGCTAGCTCCTGAAATCACTATGTCAAATAATTTTAATTGGCGATTGATCACGTAGCATCCCCTCCAGGCAGGCCACAGGTAAGAACACAAGGCTAAGTTTTAGAAATGTGGTGCTCAGTCCATCTATGAGTTCTGAGTTATTCTGAGAACATGACTGTGCTTAAGCAACACATACTGCACAAAGCGTGCTGATCACTCCTAGTTTTTTCTTCATGCTCCAAACATGCTTCGTTTTGTTCTACTGATGCTCTGCAGAAAATTCGCAGTTGTTACGGTTGCACTAGTGAGGCTTGTACAACAAGACTATCTTACTCCCTTTCTCCAGTAATTAATCTGGACAGCACAGTGTCTTTTAATCATTTAATTAATCTAACTGTTAAACCCATTCTGTTTTCCAAAGATTTCAAGATTGCCATAGTACTGTATTCCAGTTCTCACCGCGCTCCACACAACAGTCAAGTGCTCTCCTATTTTAAGAACACAGTGATTAATAATGGTACGGTTAAAGTTTCTCTGCATCTTTCTGTCTCTTCCAAGTTACGAAACACAAATGAACAAATATGCTGTGAGCTGAAAGACTGAATTTTGATTATGAAATGAGAAATAGACTGGTTTAGGGTTATCCTTAGGTCACCTGGGAGTGATTCAGCAATCTCGGCAATATATGCACACCTTCAGAAAAAGAAACAAAGGAAAACTCGGGAATTCTTTCTCCATCCAAAATGTATTTTTGTCTCCATATGCAGCTGGCTGGAAAAGAAAGCATACATACAAAAAAAAAAAACTTCAATTTCAGAAGGAGCTGAGCCACGGACTTTACCTCGCAACATAACTGGTCTCTGCTCAAGTATATTTGGCTGTTCTTGGACCTTCATGTCAGGAAAATCCTCTTTAATAGCCATTCATAAAATACTAAGTATAGGTATTTCTCTGTCTTTTTCAAGGCCGTGCTGTATATGTCACTAGCCTGTCCTAAAACGTGAAAATATGTGACTTCACAACACTGTGATATGGACAGCACATTTTCACATACTGAAGCAGCCATTTGGATTTTTTGAACACTGGCTCCATTGTTGACCAAGCTGGTGGTATGTAACACAATATATACATTTTTTTAGAGTCTGCTGCCTGAATTTCATTACTTTAAAATCAGTGATATTTCTTGTCTACACAGGTGATGAAAAATAAATGAATTCCATAACAAGTATGTGTTCATTTTAAGACACCGAAAGTGTGCAATTAAAAAAAGCTACACAGAGATTATTATTCTTTTTAAAGAGATTTCTCTTTCTTAAGAGTGAAGCTGCTCCCTAAATGTCCTGAAGTTAATTCCATAAGCAGAAATGTCACCACAAGGCCAGCATCCTCAGGAAAATAGAAAGCACCTGAAAATTAACAGACACATGCTGGAATATCTCAATTTCCATACAACACTGAATAAAGCCTTTAGGCACACTCCCCTACCATGCAAGACTAACTAGCCCAGTGAGACTCATCTCCTCAGGCTCCCTTCTACAGCCACCACAAAGAGAAAGCCTTTCAGACTCAACCTTTGCAGGATGTGTATCGTCTCCCATCACACCAAGGATGTGCCGGGAATCCAGACATGTCAACACTGAGGTTCACCTTTGTGAAAAGTCTCTATATATTCAATTATTTTTAGTTTCACTGAACCACTGCACACAATGAATGGTGCACAGCATTTGTAACAAAGTATGGTCCACTAGACAGGACTTTTCTGCCATGCCTGTAACTTGGGTTTTCAAGAACAGCTAGCATGTTTAGAGTTCAAGAAAAATATTGCCAATTTGAAGGAAAACACAATAAGGTTAAAACTCATGGAAAGCTAGCCTGTTAAGCATCTCATTTTTCTCACATTGTCTGAATATCTATCTTTGGATAAATGCAACTTGTTGAGCACAGAGTTAACACCTCTAAGTGCTAAAACAGAATTAATACTGTGCTTATGAAAACCTAACATTTTCAAGGCTGGTGACTAATTGCTATAAAGTAGTTATGTTTGGTAGTCTACCAGTAACAGAGGCCCAACCTGCTAACCCATGGGATATCAGAATTGAAGAAAGAGGCATCCATCCACACTCAAGGGATAGCAGAGGGTTTAATCTTCCAGTATGATAGTGTATATTAGTATAGCAGATGATAATATTATTGAAAAGACTGCAGCTTAGGTTGCCAAGTGTTTTTCC
>WUAM01000133.1:5710555-5724248 GCA_024336885.1 Actenoides hombroni
AGAAAAAAAGAAAAAATTTTTAAAAAAAAACATTATATACAATTAAAAAAAAAAAAAAAAAAAAAAAAAAAAAAAAAAAAAAAAAAGAAAGAGAAGAAAAAACAAGAAGATGAACCTAAGAATCCTAACTGTGTAGAACACAGGTAAAGAACATCATGACTAAAATGGAATATTTCAGAAAGCTGGAGATTATAAGCAGATGACAGAAGGAAGTACTAATGCAAATATTTGCAGCAATCTTAATTAGGATTTGTCATTCTGACATAAAACACTACTTTATGAATTGTGATTCTGTGTGCACAGACTTTCATTTAATCCAACTGTGATTTATGAAGCATACCTTTACACTTACACAGCCAAAACAAATTCATTTAAAAACTTACACGAGGTTGTACAAAACAACACCACTCCCATACATACAGTTCAGTATGATGTTACACTTCTAGTAATATACGCTGCACTGAAAACTGGTAATAAGTGGCTGTGAAGCCTTCAGAGGTAGAATTTTACTATCCTAATTGGTTTTTATGCATAAGATACACTGCAAAAAAGTCAAAGAAGAAAGAGTGGTTCAAAGTTAATAAACAAAAAGACAGGGGAGCTGTCTGAGCTACTCATTCCTCAAATCTTTTCTTTAGCAAGCTTCTCCAAAGTAAAAAGAATGACAAATTCATGTGGGAACAACGGACTATGCCCAACAAAAGTATCCTGCTGCTGAGTGGCTCTCCTGTGCAGGCAATACCATGGCTGTGGACAGATGATCTGTTCTTCAAGATCTGTTGCTCCAAACTATTGCTACTGCCCAGTCACGGTTTTTCTGTTAATCACAACATGTAAAAAATCCCACAAAATCAGGCAGGTTAACTCAGAACCTGTGGTTTGGTCAGCATACCGCAGCCTGAGACAATAGGAGAACAGGTAGTGTACTAAACCTAAGTCTATCAAGATGTTACCCAGAAGGAAATAATCTAAATTAAATTATTTAGAGCTGGGGATGGGGAAGGAATATGCCCTTACCTCCTCTGTATGCCTGCAGTACAAAGTGCAAGTAAAATCACCTGAATTCAAGAGATAGCTCAGAATCTTCTCCCAAATAAATCTTCTTTGAAGGACCCCAGTCACGGATCTTCATGTATTACACAGAAATACTGATTAATGAGAACTGATATACTGGTTCCTCCCTCAGGACTGCTCTTCTTTAGGCTACATTTTACTACCTAAAAGTTACAAAACTTACCCTATACTCATGCTGTATCTATCCAGCTATATGCCTACACGTAATCTTCTTTGCTTTATAAGCAGGCCATCTTAGCTTTCCTGTAAAAAAATATAGTAAAATAAAGAAATGCAATATCCAGTTATATCTTCTCCTAGGCTAAAATGTTACTGACTCCAACCTATATTATATGGATTCCACACCATAACTACAAATCATAACTACTTCCCTTTGCTGCTATAAATTCTGTATGGATTAAAACCAAGTCCCCAGATTCTTTCAATTAGCTTCCTTCTTATCCTTAAATCTGTACATTTGCTGTTTCCAGTAACTCTTGGTAGTGAGAAGAAATATCCCCATTTTAAGATTGGCACAGCATCATGAAGTAATTTAGTTTGGAAAGGACCTCTGAAGGTCACCTACTCCAACCTTCTGCTCAAAGTGAGTTCGACTACAGCAGGCACTTGTCCAGGCAAGGTCTGAGTATCTCAAAAAATGACACCACAACTTCTCTGGGCAACCTGTGCTAGTGTTTTATCACTGTTCTTGGAAAAAAAGGTTTTCCTTGTATTTATCTGGTATTTCCCATGTTCCAGTCAGATCTGATTTAAGTCAAGTTACTTCGTAGAACTGATTTTTCAAATAATTTGCTCATTTAGTTGACCTTTTTTTTTTTTTTTTGTAAGCTAGAGGAGGAAATTAACTGTTAGAAGAGAATCCTAAACTCTGTGAATACACTGTTAAGTGTGAACTGACAGGTAAGCATATTAGCAAGGAACACAGAGCCAGCTGTGTAACATGAAGAATTTGGGAAGCTTCAGGTACACTCTTAAGAAAAAATAAATGATTGAAATGCTGAAAATCAATTCCGTCTTTTTTTATTCAGTATCATCCAGTATTTAAGGAAAAGCAGCTACTTTCCACTGCTAGACTGAAGACTACAAGTTGAGTGCTTTATGCTACCTATTATTTGCTCTGTCCTTTCACACCATCCCTATGTCATTTCCAATACGGTGGCTAAAAAGTGTAAAAATCTGACATGAAAATATAACAAGGAAAAAGCAGTTCAATAGTTCTGCTCAAATTAAAATCCAAGTGCCTGAAAACAGCACGGGAGCCACCTCAGTGGTTTCAGCAAAAGCAAAGCGTGTCAGAGGCACTGCCACCGCTGACCAGGTACCTGACAGCACTGCAGGTGCCACTAAGGCACAACAGCCTCTGCTCTTTGGGACAGTATGTCCTTTCTGAAAACACAGCATTTCCCACGATCTGCCAGTCTCTGTCCCAAACCCTTCCACAGAAGAAGCAGCAGAACTGTGTTTAAGATAATGCTGGTTTGTTTGGAGTTTTTTGTTGTTGTTGTTGTTTTTTGATTCCACAACTTCCTTTTGAATAAGTTAAATAAAATTCATTAATTTATTGATTAGCAATGGTAGGGGAGGGACAGTTTCAGACTGCAAAGTATGACAAACTCATTCATGTATTTCAAGTGTTTCACGAAACAAACAGGCGGCTTCAACTGCACTGATTCCATCTGAGGTATAGGAAGCTCAATTTGAAATCCCATTTCACTGGAAAGAAAAGAGCTAGGTAAAAACAGCTGTTAAGATTTACAGCTCCAACTTCAATAACTAATAAATATGATTTCTTAAGGAAACTTACAGTTGAACCAAAATATCTTATTTTCCTTTACAAAACCTAAAGAAATACAATTACTGGTTATTGTACGTGGAGGAATAACAGATTCGAACTATACATAAGTTGCATTAAGTTAAAAACAAAAACTACTCAGAAAAAAACACGTGCACACAAAAATCTCTAATAGTTATGCTCCCAAGAAGCAAGACTAAGAAATAAATTAATTACATATGGCACCTTTATTTCATCCTTATATGTAAATATTAGGCAAAACTGAATTAAAAACAAAATTCACAACAAAAAGCTTTTTTTCTGGCAACAGATCTAATATGTAGATTATTAATGCCATACTACACAGATTCCTCTAGTATCTAAAATGAATGATTTTATTAATAAAATAAACAACTCATGCTTTGAAGATTATCATTTACTGAGGTACTAAGGAGCCAGCCCATGTTTATGGCCAAGACTTTTAAAGGATTTAGAGAACAAAGAAAGAATTCACATTCTAACAGGAGTTTCACTGCAATCAGCCACCAGACACCTTTCATGGCTTTTTGGCTTTGCCACGCGGGACAGTGATGCCTGCCTGCCTCCCCAAAGCTGGAGACTAGCAGTAAGTAACCAAAAGGAATCGTTGCTGATTCAGTGAACCCATAGAAACAAAGCCCTGAGCACTGTCTCTGCCAGGATTATATTTTCTTTTATTCACAATACCTTTCTTTCAGATTGGGAAAATATTTTCTCTACTCGCAAAATTTTAGGTTATAACTCAAAAACTAATTTTCAAAAAAACTTAGGGGGGAAAAAAACCAAAGTGAAATAATTGTGACAACAACCCCAACCCAAGCCTGCCTGTGACCTAAGGAGGTCGAGCTCATATCAGCTCAGTTAAGAGATGACCTGTGCAAACCCTTTATTGAACACTTGAAAACACAGGGAAATTTAAAGTCAGGAGAGGCAGGACCAAAGTGGGAAGTGTCCCACTACGAAAAGCACTGTCTGTGCATGAAGAAACATAAACAGGAAACCTAGAAGAACTTTTGCACTGTGGTTCCCAGTGCACGCGTGCTTAACCACAGTCTAAAGCTCGTCTCTGTGAACACACAGGCTTGCACTGCATTTATGGTTATTGTGTTGTAGCAGGAGGGTACAGAATAAAAATTTGGCAATTTCATGAAGCTGGAAGGTCTCAACAGTGAAGGATCAGAGTGTCACTGGTGGGGAAACAGATGGGTAGGTGACCCTCAAAGAGATTAAGTTTAACAAGTGTAAACTAGAAAATGAATAGCACACCTACAAATTAATAGCATGTATTTTAAAAAAAAATAAAATTAAAGCTATTAATCTACAGCAATATAAATACATAATAATAAAGAATGATGGCCACGAAAGCAAACGTAGACCTAAAATTTTAAGCAATTTTGCCACGCATTGGAGAACACGTCAATCCAGAAAGGTCCAGTGAGATCCAACCTGGGACACTGTGAAAACTCTGACCATTTAGTCTAAATAAAGTGAACTTGAACTGGAACAGAATCAGAAAAACACTAGTATGACAAATGCAACAGTGGGAAAAGGTTTCACCAGTAAGCAGTGGTGGAGATCTAAGTGGGCTTATGTGACCATTTATTAAAAATTACTATTTTTGTTACATATATTAGAAATACTGCCAGAACCAATTTAAGATGGGTCATTTTCAGGTGGAGTATACTATTTTTTTTACTTTGACATCTTCTGAAGCAAAACATTGGTATATTAATAATAAGCCTCTGGGTGGGTTGGGGAGGGAGGTAGAGAGAGCGGGGGAGCTTGACAACAGATTCACCAAAACCGTATTACCAAACCAGCTATTAAAATGAAAATAAATTAAATTATAGTAATAGAAAGGCTTGTTCTAGCTCCCATACTTTTACAGTAAAGTATAAAATTGGCAATTCTGTCTCCTTCATATCTGCGGCTTCCCTAAAATTCCGGAAAAAATGTTAGAGGTACTCATGCTTGTGTTCACATTTTACACTATTTTGTAACAGTCTTGTTCAATATGGTCATAGGCTCTTATGGCCAAAATAACTCCAAATAAATTCCTAGCAAACAGAACTGTAAATATTGTTGTACTTCTTTTGACTTTGATCAAGCTGCACCGAGCTACCCTGGCTGAAAAGCTGTCCCAAAACATTAATGTCAAATCCTGGTTCCAGTAGCACAGAGGAGCGGAAAAGAAATAAAAGATTGAGAAAACTAAGGTAAGGTGCTTTTCTGAGAATTATACCCAAGGACTTTGTCTTGCAAGTTAGTACTCAGATTAGATTGTTTCCCTCAATGTTGATATGTAGTGCTAATAGCTAATATTCTTTAATATTTAAGACCACTAAAGAATTCCAAGCTCCTTTAGAGGCGGTAATATTTACTTACCCCATTTTACAGGAGCACAAAAAAGATACAGCAGAAACAGACCGTTTGGGGGGAGATCACCCAGCAGAACAACAGCAACAGGAAGTGCAGACAGGGAATTACAGAAGTCCCAGCCCCACATCCAACCCTTTTTATCACATTATCTCTTTCTGAAACCGTATGTTGAATATACAAGGCAAGTAGTTTTGGAGTAAGAACTGGAAGATGCAATGTTCTGGCTTTATTGTTCAAGCAAGAGCTGCTGTAGCTCTGTATTTATTTAACACATATAAATCTTCTCCTACTTAATTTTCAACACTTCTGATCTGAAAAACATGTACAGTCATGTACATCTTTTTCAAATCTACAGCCACAAATATTCAGTTGAGAGAGGCATCAACATGTTAATTGCATCAAGGCATTTTACAGAGGCATGGGTCATGCGATCTGTCTACCGCCCCGGTGAGCAGCCCACTCGAGACAAACGTGCGAAAGCTGGCTGATGCCTCCTGAAGTCGTATGCAACAAAAAACCAAACTGCACTAAGTGACCAAACACCCTTGAAAGTTAACCAGGCTGAAACTACTTGCTTATTGTCACAACCCAGCGTTACAGCCGCAGACCTGTATGGAGGAGAGCTTATTATTTCTGGTCCCAGAAAACTGCTTGGTTGCAAGGACCCAAGAGAACAAACTGTACTTGAACAAAACTGGGGAAGAAAAAGGGGAGGAAAAACAAAAAAAAAAACCCCAAAAAAACAAAACAAAAAAACGAAACCAAAAAAAAAAAAAAAAAAAAAAAAAGGAAAAAGGCAATCATGTTCAACAATAGACAAGCATTTATCTTGACGTCACATTTCATCCACGATACTAAGAGATGGCATCTGGTCATTTTAGGGCAATCGCTTGTGGTGCAGGTCAGTGGGAGGTATTTTAGAACAAAAGGTTTTCTAGGCACGTAATCACTGTATACAGAGAGACGGAAAATTCCATTTCAGAGAAAGGGAGTCACTTAAGAACTGTGAGGTTCCAGAATCTAGAGAATGTCCTTGAATTTCAATATAAATCTATGATGTTGTTTTCTAAAAGAAGATTACAGCTAATGCTGTAAATCCCAGCAAACAAGCTGATACTACATTAAATATGAGAATTTTATATAGTAAGAGAAAATAAACTCTAATTAAAGAAATTATTACTTCTTTCTCAGAGACAGGACACAACCACAAAATTATGCCTGCTTTTGCTCTTCTGGAAAAAAAAAAATAATCTAAAATCCCTGCAAAATGTGTAAATAATCAGCAACAGCAAAAGTGCCTTCCATAAAATCCTGGTGAATTAACATACTTGAGCTTGTACTAAAGTAAAATTTCCCATAAATGATCCAAGGAACTATCATCTGGCATGTTTTCCTTCACTCCTTCACTCCTTCACTCACACTGCACCACCTTTGTTCTGGAAGACGCTTCCTCTTGAACACACTGTCTGCAGATACTTTACATTGCCATTATGCAAAGGGCCTGTGCATGAATACTGCCTCAAAGAAACAAAAAAAATAATTCCCCTGGATAAAAATCTCGGTATTTCTTTTCCATTCAATGCATGCAGCAAGCATCAAATATAAAAGAACACTGTAAAATGAAAAAATGTCCTAAAATATGAACATTTTCATATGATAACAAAATGATCAGACACTTCCTTGGACAGTGAAGAAAAATCTGGCACACTGCTGTATAGGAGTAAGCTACATCAATGAACTATTTTGATCATAAAATATTATCATATTATGTCTTTATAGAATATAAGTTTTAAGACATACCAACTGTTGGCACAAGAAACTCACCAGTGAAGGGATTAAATGAAAAACTGTATCACACTGAAACTACTAGGTTTATTTTTCTACAGTGGGTATTAAAAATTAATCTTACACTAAAATTACTTGGCTGTACTCTGGTATCAGAACCCCTCCCATGCTTTCTCTTAGTTTAGGCTCTCCACAGAAGAGCATCCCGTTGTGTGCACACAGGCAGACTTGAACCCTGAGCATACTCAAGCCCTCCAACCATTACTAATTGAATAGGCTAATCTACCACCACTATCAAGCACTGCATGTAGAGGTTCTACAAAATTAACCTCCTCCTTCACCACTCAAAATCCAATCAATTACTCCCCTAGCCTACAAACATCAAAATTACTCTCATTTTGTAACAAACTCTGCAACATCTAATAATCAAGATCTAGGTCACTGTGTAATTATTTCCCATAACAAATGTACTATTCGGAATAACTGTTTATAATGTTTTCTGGAAAACATAACCCCAAACTAAACCTGGTTCTCTATTAAATATGAATGATCCAGAAAGCACCTGGTCTTACCATAAGGGTATGTGCAAGAACATTGGAAGGGAGGAACTTTGTAGCAGCCATATCAAAAATCTTGTTGAAAGGGAAATGTGCTTCCCGTATGCGTGCTGTGGACTGTACTAGTTGTCAGATGTCAACCTGACACATGAATTCACATGTATTATGTTGAAACTCTACTAAGTATTGCCTTTTTCTTTTCTTGAAGGAGAAGGGAAAAGGCAAGTCCTGAAAGCAGTTGCTGCCATCGACACAGACTTCACAAGTATACCTTGCTCCACACTCTTCACCATTACTTACTGTAAACATCATATGCCAGCCAGGAAACACAATGTTTTTCAGTATTTTCAAGAGAAAGCATTTTCTCAGTTACAATTCTTGAGAAACTTGCTTCGAAAAGGCTTATTAAGAAAGTGAACATAACTATTTATATTGCTTATCTAGTGTAAATCTGTCAGAATAGAAATCTGTCAGAACAGAAAACAGCAGAGTAACTTCTATTCCTTCACTCTAGAAGCTTCATATTTGATTTCCTCATTTTTCTGCATTATTCATAGACAGATGTCACTTGTCATCCAATAGGTAGGTTGAATGCTATCAGAAAAGGTCAAAATGAGATTTTTAGGATTTTGAAATTTCAACAGGATTCGATATGGTGTGACTCATAAAATCACAGAATCAAAGAATCATAGAATGATAGGGGTTGGAAGGGACCTCTGGAGATCATCGAGTCAAGCCCCTCTGCCAGCACAGGAACACCTAGGGCATGACAATATAAAGTATTTTAACAAAGTAAAATCTAATAGCACAGGAAGCAAATCAAAACAAGTAACAGTGTCTACCTTGAAATCAAAAAGTCCTATTCTTCCATCACTTTTTTTTTTTTCTCCACAGAATGAGGTATTTCTCCATTTTTAAAAAATATTTCCATAGGAAAAGTAATCTAAACTGACATTAATAGTGGGGAATGCTAGCATGTCATTAAACAACATTTTCCTTTAAAATTTGCTTCAATAAATCTGTACTGATAATTAACATAAACAGGAAGTTTATCTTACTATCAAATAAGCATTCACGTTTATGAACTAAAATGCCAGTAACATAAATATTCTCAAGACAAATATACTATTTGAATCTGATACATGATACATATATCAAATATATTATTTGAATTCATATTTATTCTTTGATAATGTGATATATATATTTATGTTATTCAGTTACTTTGTACCTCTTTTTTAAACAAAATAGAGGATAACTTTTTGTGAGAGCTCACTGTATGACAGAAGATCTCTGATACTTCACACCTACCACAGTGTCCACACAAACTATAATGATCACAACCCAACAAACTTAACTGTTGTAACACAAGAGTTACATCTTGAAGTAAGTCCTGCTTTCACCGCACACAAAGCTAACGTGCGACCACTTTTAGATAATATTAACAGAATGCCTGCGGAGTAGATTCAGCTTTTTTGAAAATTTTAAGAATGGCAGTACAAACCACACGTGCCCTCCAGTGCAACTATTAATTTTTTCAAGTGCCATACTCCAAGACATTTAAAAGAACCCTTCCTGAAAAATTAATCAAGCAGCAAAGTACTTACAACATTGTCTTAGACATGTGGTTGAAAGACTTCAGCCAAAAAAGAAAAAAGGATTTTATCAAGTATCAGATGGCTGGTATGCATCTGAGGAATATGATGGTGGTAAGACATGGGACTGTGACTGAGGAGAGATGCAGCTGACTGGAGATAAAGAAATGATAGAATGTGTAGCCGTGACAGAGGGTCAAGCAGCAAGTAGGGAGAAAAAGGAAAAGGAGAAGTAAGTCTTTGTAAAAGGAGAGAAAATGGGAGAAGAAAGAAGAGATCCATCTGTTTAAAATAACATTTTCATCACTTATAACTGAGTAATGACATTTCAAAAGCCGGGAGCAGAGAAGCCTTCAACACATAGACAACAGGACAAAAATCTTTTACTGCTCTGATTGTAAAAAATCATTATTTAGCCAGTTGTTAGCCTTTTGCTGTCTAACAATACTGCTGCTGGGGAACAGAATGGGCATGAGATCCTCTAGAACCCTATCTTATCTCTAAAGAGGACAAAAAGAAATTGAAAGCAAGCTGAAAGCCAAGGTGAGGTAAGTTGATCACGGCATTGTACTTCATTCTGGTATTCTAATGTTAGATGTTCGTCTCATCTCTGAAATGTAAGATTTAAACCTAACCAGTATTTTTATACCAATCATTCTGGATGTTGCTATTATCCCCCAAAACGTCAAATCCCTTCTGGCATCTTGCACTCTAACTTTCTCTCTTTGAATGGCAGAGCATCCTACAGCCTAAACACACATGATGAGAATTTTTTTATCAGTTCTGCCTTCACCTTTTTTCACATTTTATTCTGTACCACTTTTGGTGTGAACAGCCTTGAAAATCATCAGCTTTAATTGATAAATATTGATGCTTGCATTGCTCCACTCCTATACAACAAATCCTCCCTGATCCAAACCCACTGATTATAATTTAGGACCATCTTCATTCCTGTTCCACCTCTACAGCCCCTTTGAACCCAAAGGACTGGTTCTCCTATCATTAACTACTGAGTAGGAGAAAACACTGAGATAACCACAAATCTTCAGTTTAACCACTTAATTATTTTTTTTTGTAATTTAATTCTAATTATGACAGAAATATCATTGTTTCACATAGCTATTACTTCTGCAAGGTAAGTAGTCTTTCTATTGGTTCTCTAAACCAAGACACAGGCATAGGACTTCTTTGGAAAAAAGTATGAGTTGCAAAGGGAAATAAAACTACTTCTGTAGTTAGCTCTAATTTCTTCAATGTCAGTTATTTAGTTTCTGTATCCTTCACCACTCTGGACATCTTTCTTGCTGTTCATGCAAAAGTATCCCTTTTTTTTTGGCGTCTAAGGTAACCATTATTGCACACAGAAGCCAGATGAGGCCGTAACACACATTTTTCATAATGAAGTTATAAAATTTTCCATACTGTCTTCCACCCTGTTTATTATGCAAGTCTTACAGAAGCTTATTTTCCTGTGTTATCATAAATAAATTCAAACTGAGGAATATTTTTCACATAGCTAAGGAGCAAACTTCCTTAAATCCCTGTTTCACAAATACTGTAAGCTGATACCAAAATAAGTCATCAAAAGCCAGCAGCACTGCAAAAAAACATGAGAAGGTCAAATATAAAATGCTTTTGCTAGAAAAGATCGTTAGTTTGAGCTCTGGATTTATACATCATGTGAATAATTACTTTTTTTTTTCATAGATGGTGTGTTTTGACAAACACACTTTAAAAAGTATATATATTAATTTATGCAGTATTATATTTATAAATATATACAGTCTAATCTAATCTAATAATATATATTACATTTACATAGATTTGGTTATACAGGGTTAGACATTTTAGTGATAAATGTGCAAACCAAACAGCAGGATGCCCACATGTGCATTACTGCATTCAGTACTGGAAATACTGCCGTTTCCCAACAATGATTACAAAAAGTGACTGTGCTGATGAACAGCACAAGTTATGAACCAAATATTTCTGATACTAAACATCCACCTTATAATAGAGAATGTTTGAAGTTATTCAGTTGGTGGATACAGGCACTCACATATATGAAAACCTTGGATCATGAAGCACTTACCAGTCTTACTGGAGCATAACAAGATCCAGTAGCTGGAAGTTAAAGATATTCTTAAGATTGAGACTTGAATTCAACACTAAATGCTATTTTGAAGAAGTCAGGATTATTTAAACTCTGAACTCCCCCAGAGAGGTCATAAGCTTCCTGCTGGCTGGCAGTTGTTAAGGTGCAAACAGGGCTTTTTTTTAAGTTATGCTCTTACCCACTTTGAGAAAAAAATTGTTTGCGTGTACTAGAGCTTGATTTCCTCTGCTTCTTTCCTTCTTTCAGCCTAGGGAGAACCGGGTTGCTTGTCCTGTGCTTGCAACACATGAAACCTACATGGTGCCACCAGTCATAATAAAACATCATCCTTAATAGTTTCTGTTGGTTGCCTTTCAGAGTCCAGGAGAAATTAAGGAGAGAAGAGCTTACGCTTTTTATTCCTCCCTTTTCACTGAAGCAGGAGAGCCTGAATGTGACAAGGTACTGATGACCACTGCTGTGAAGTAACAGGCTCCCCTTTTCAGAAGCTAGCTTTTGACTTGACAGAGATATGGGTGATACTTCATGGTCTAGCAAAAGCCAGAAAGCCAGAATGAACCTTTTAAACTTCCCTTCTGCTTTTAAATTCACCTTAATCAGTGTTCTGGATCACAACTGCACATTAATACACTGTACAGAGGTCCCCACTGAACTACCCACAACATTCCAGATCCTTTTCTCTATTATTATAGTTTCTTATGACAGTGAAGTAATTTATGTGCTTTTTTTTTTTTTAATGTTGTATTTTAAACAATGAAATATTTCTCAGTTTAGCTTTCCTAACCCTCTTTATTATTTTGCAGGCTGTTTTTAATAAACTTAAAGAATTGGGTTAGTTTTCTACTTTTGCCCACATAATCTTGAAAATCCGTTCTTGCCCTTCTGATCTTCCATCAGACACTGCTAGCTGAAATTTATTTACATTCCCTAATATTTACCTCATTAAAGCTTTTCAAGTTTCCACCTGTTTTTGTTTGAAGAGTGTTTTACACCTTACTGGCTGAGCATCCCCTCCCACCTTCCCTTTCTGTTCAATGGCACACTGACCTTAAGAAACTCAGTGTTATTTAAGAGAACACTATTCTTATGTAACATCCACATCATGTCTCTAGGGTTTTTTTCTTCTTAACTTTTAACTTCAGGGTCTCTCATTTTATTGAAATCACTTCCTCTAATGCTTAGCGTTGTTGCTTCCATGTTGCCTTTTGGTTCTATATCTCCCCCTAGGATGTTCAATTTAATTATTCTGCAATTATTATTAAATTGGTGACTCAGCCATTCCATCTCAAATTAACTTCAGTTCGATATTTAATATTAAATTGAGAATAACGTTGGCTCTCTAACGAACTGTTCTGAAGAAGTTCTTTAATGTGCTAAAAAGCATATTGAAAGTTTTTGTGCTAGTCACCCACATTAATTCTCACTAACTGAAGTCCTGTGTAACAATTCAGTCAAGACTGCACTGACTCCTCAGCTCTATCTGTTCGTATATCAAGTAAATCCTTTTTCCGATTTACAACTGAATAGGCAGCATATTTAGTTTCTCTCAGTTGGGGATGAAAATCTGAAAACTAGTGGCTTTAAATCCACCAGCTAACAGTGCTTGTGCAAAGAAATAAGTAAAGCTTAAATAAATGCAGCATTGCTGGAGCTAAATGGCTGACTGCCACTCCTCACTTTTCACTCCCACCCAAAAATGCATACCACATCTAAGAACATGGCCAAAAATCTGTATACTCTGGCAATCTTTGCCTCCAGGGGCTAATAGATTTCAGCCTGCCTTAAGGCTTTTTTAATTTAAAATGAGATCCCATGCCTATTACTACTCATCATTTGCAATTTAATAAAAAACTCAGCCAAATCAGAATTTGATTATGGGAGATATTACATAAATAAAGAGATAATTCTTACTACAAATAATTTACACCTTAAACAGAGACAAGAGATATGAGAAAAGGACAATTATGCCCAGTTTTCAGTTTAGGAACTGAGGTAGAGAAATTAAATTATCTTCCTACAGAAACTCTGCCTCAAAGATAGGCATTTTCCTCAGTCCCCCCCATTTACACCTATGGGGATATATATACTTTTAACTACAAGATCACCTTTTCTTGCTGGATTGAAAGGGGAGGAATAAAAGGAGATCACTGAAAGCCCTCCCTCTACCTCTGCCTTCTGTGTACTGAATGGTGTAATGCTCCATGTCATAAAAAAAAGAGTCAAACTGGATTGCCTGTATGTAGAAAGTTAGATCTGTTTGCCTGTTAAACAAGTGACAATTGTTTGTGGTATCATTTATGGGATGCAGAGGGAAACTTAGTAACAAAGGATGAGGAGAAGGTTGAGGTGCTTAACGCCTACTTTGCCTCAGTCTTCA
>WUAM01000133.1:5741282-5760936 GCA_024336885.1 Actenoides hombroni
GGGGGGTTGGGTTCCCTACTGGTTTTGTATAGATTTGTATATATTCCTTTTTTTTAATTATTATTTTAATTTTCATGAAAGCTGTTCTAGTTCCTTTTCTAATCACTGAGTCTTTCCCTTATTTCCTTTCTCTTCCCCTTTGGGGAGGGAGGGGGGTTAACAGAGAGCACCTGTGATAGCTCTGAAGGGTCATCCTGACTCTAAACCCATGTCAGATACCTTTATAAATCCTCAGAGAGTGATTTCTTCTGAGTTAAAAGAGTTCAGCCTGAAGCAGACACCTTGGACATACAATGTAGCTTGCACTGCTTAAGAAAATTCTAAGTAAATAAAAACAGGCTTTTTAAAAGAATCTTAGAACTACAGACGCCACTTCATAGAACTGCTAGAAATTGTTCATAATACTGTAAGAAAACCGGATTTTACACTTGCGTGTTTTAGTGATAATAAAAGAAGGTACATTTATTAGTTATAAAGGTTCTAGAACTACCACTATGGGATGACACCTTGTAACAGGGTAGCACATTAAAAACCTACTGACACCCTCTTTTAAAATCATCCTCTTGGATATGCCTTCAATACCATTTTCTTGTGCTAATTTATATTTCAGGAAATCAAATGTAAGTGATGTCAACTTTATTGGGGAAACTTGTTTTTCTGGTACCTAAACATTTTCTTTCATTCACTCAGGTCATGTTTTCTAAGCAATCAAACAGGCTAAAAAAGACATTTTTTTATAATAGTGAAAGTTTAGTTCCTTGTACAATTTAAGAAACATGATTCAGGGAACAGAAGCATCAACAAAAACCTCCACATATTGTAGTGCTGAAAAAAAAAAAGGATTAACAATACCAATTTTGTTCCAGGAATAAGAAATTTTGCTAATTATCAGGAAAGACAGTAGGGATGTAAAGGAGTTCCTTTTTTTTTCCTATTAAGAAGGAAAGGAAATAACAACTTGTCTACGTGTCTCACTGTTGAAAAGGCATGGGATTAAACCTCAAACTTGACAGAGCAGGAAGAACCTTCATATCAAAGCCCAGACTGAATATTCATGGGGATACAGTGCATGCAACATATTAACTCTCCAAGAATTAATTGTATTCAGCCAGCTACTGAAAGCAGCCAAGCTCCAAGAGACCACAGCCAAGCAACAAGAAAGGCGACCAACAAAAGGAATACAGAAACCCTAGACGCTGACGGATCGATAACCTCCTTAACTCTAAAGGAAAAGGCTGCTCTGCAGACAGTGAGAGGAAGCCTTCATCCTCTCCAGTATCAAGGAGGACAGAAGATCTCATTAATGCTCAAGGGATGGCCATCCCACAGTGAGAGAAAGAACAGTTGGTATGAGGCTGTTTATTTTAAATTTCATTTATCTTTCGAGGGAGAAGGGCAGTTACTGCAAATGCTAAATTAAACTACCCAACCAGCATTAAGTAAACTGTTTTGAATGACTGAAAGTCAAAACAGCAGCTGAATCTAACTCAGGAGTGGTAGGAGCTATACTCTTGTGATCCATAAGTCCACAAACCTACGCACGTCCACCATATAATAACCAGGGAAAGTAGCTGAAGGAAGACAAATAAAGCAAGTGGCAATGGGAGTCAGAAAACACCATGCTGCTGTACAGAGAATAATGTAAAACCCTGAAAATAAACATAATGCTACAAATTAACTGCTAGGATGGAGTAAAAGGCTTTCTGCAGTGATATCTAAGAGAGTCCAGGGAACCCCGCTTCAACAATTTTGTCCTTACAAACAGAAATTTTCGAGATTTTCTTCACAACAGAGGCTATCACAAAAGGGCCTCGGCGCACAAATATTCAGAAAAAAAACCCAAACCACCAAACTAAATACATTAATAGCTGGTTTCTATATTGAGCAGTAACTCTAAAATTGGACAGTAAACAAGAATGACTCATTGTGTTCATAGCATTTCCTATGATCCCAATACTGCAAGCATGTATGTGAGTTTCATGAGAGTCTTCGCACATAAGACGCTCCTCGACCACTACACTGCTTGCCAGATGAGGGCCCAAGTCCCCATCCAGCCATCGGATCTCTACAGGCAGATCACAACATCTGCGTAGATCTATGATAAAGTCAACGAGGTCGTGCTCCCCAGGGATTCCAGTGTCTGCCTTTACAAATCTCACTGCAAATCTTACTCGTGTAAAATTGATTTATCAAGTGTAACATCATATTCCACTATATGGTTTATACACTATCTGTATACTTTTCTGCCTCCCTCTTAAAAGAGAAATGAAACTCACCTCATGGATTATATTCCCCTAACTATTTTGTAGTTACGTTGTACATTTCATAGGCTAAAATCTAAGTTTTGCAATACATTTGTGGAAGCTGTATCTGGAAGCAGGACTGGAAAATGTCTTCCAGATTCTCTATGGCTCAGAACATAATATTTATCATACACCTCATAAAGAACTTTGTCCTCCTGTTCTTATGTCAGAGTAAACTAGACAAGTTATGCACCTCTTCTGCAATGAGTTATGCAGAGTACTACTTTCTTGGCAGGGTAAATTAGCCTCTGATGGGTTTCAGACTGCTGCATTAAGAGTTTTGTTATAGGTATCTTCACGAAATGGCATAAATCTAGTTTGTGGATCTTACTGTGACAGCATTATGGAGATATCCACTTAAGGAGGGGTTACAATGAAACATCCTACACTGACAAAGTGCAAAGCAGATTTTCACCATTAAGTCAAACTTAATCTTGATTCCCTTTGATTACGCCAAAATCTCCACTTTCCTCTAGGTCCACATATATGCATGTATGGGTTTTGCTGCAATGCTATGTATAAGAATTAAATGCTCTATTTGTCTGCCTTGAAGGTTTACATATATTCAGTGACTAAGCTAACGTATTTAGAACACAAAGACTTCAAACGAGAAACAATATTGCAAAACCTCATTCACAAAATAGATATTCTAGTATCGAGATCTGCACAACATTACTTCTGAAGTAAAACGTGCAAGCTCAAGAATCCATTAATTTGTTAGAAAATTCAGAAAGACTATTATCTGTTCCCTGTGACTCATGTTATGTAATGTGCATCTCATATTTAGTGTAATGTTTGGATGTGACAGTTCTAGTCAGTCATGGATATCCATGTTCCCTCAAGAGGCTTGCCTGCCTTTCCTGCTCATTACTTCATTTTTCACCACCTCTCATAAGGCATTTGTTGTTCAGCTGTTCTATTAAGAGATGCATGTCTCCTGCAATTTGTGATCTTCAGGATTCATCTTTCATCATATTAGAGAGCAGATGGAACTTATAAGTCTTTGGTTTTTCCAGGCATGTGTTAAGCAAGTCTGAAATGAGTCACTTAGATGCATTAGCAGAGCAGTCGAGCTTATTACAAAATCCATGTTTGGCATACTGTGAAGAAATAACACTCACTTTCACTTTTACTTTCATGAGGCTAAAGAATAATACATTTTGGGAAAGCACCTGAAATCTAATCAAATACAAGTATCAGAAAAAGAAATAAGTTTTACATGAATGTAGAAGCACTGTATTCTTCTGGTGGAGGACAAAGGTATCGCGACATACAGATGCACACGTGGAGGCTCTGCAGAGTTCTCAAAATTCCCTCTCGTAATTAGCTCAGAGAGAAATTTCCGAGCTGAACTGGAACTGCTAAATGTAAACATTTAATAGAAGACCACCTAAATCACTGCAAGTATCAGATGAAATACTGATAGGGAAAATAAAGCGTCAGAAGAAAGAATAGTGAGGGCAAGACTGTGCAGAGGAAGGGGGTTGTTGCAAGCCTTTAATCGATTGATCAAATGTTTATTCAGCACGTTATTGATGTAAGGCATTACACACAATCAGAGTTAAATATTCATGTCAGAAGACCTTTAACTCTAAATTCAGAGCATTTGTTAGTGAATTTAATGTTCCCAGTGTTACTAAGCTACAACTTAACCTCCTTTAATAACTTCCCGGAGCACTGTAAAAGCATACTGTGTAGACTAAGCAATGAGTAAGAATGATCTGTATGTTAACAGTGGTAAATACAATGCTTCTAAATACAACTAGTAAACCCAAAGTTAGGAAATCGGACATTTCTCAATGCATGCTACTTAAACTCATGGTAGGATGTATCTTCTCATTCTTGAAGGAAAAAGAAATTCAAATAAAGCAAAGCTTCTACAACTTTTGAGGGAATATCTAAGATCCATAAGGTTTACACTTTCATATACTGAATTATGAAAATGCACATCAGAAGATGTGTATATGCTTAAGAAGTGCTTCCATTTGTAGAAGAAAAAAACCACCCCCTCTCCATTGAAACCATAATTTTGAGTTCACTCTGAGTTATACAGTTTAAAACTTAAACAACTTTCAGTGTGGTAGCATAAGTAATCCATTATAGCAAATGAAAAAAAAGAAAGTTCTATTCCAAATGCATTGGGAATATTGCATGAAATTTTACACTAGATACATTTAACAACATCACTGAGAAATGGCTGAAGTTAACAATTGTTCATCAGGACAATCAGGTGGGAAAAAAAATGCGCAGTATCCTGGGATTTCCATCAAACTGATAAAAATTTCCAGTCTTCTTCCAGGAAGTAACATATGCCATAACTATAGAGCAGAACTGCCTTGGTTTTATTTTGATTATAAACAAAGCCCTAGACTTCAAGACAGAGAAGTGAATGAACCCACGGAGACATCTATTATGGATTAAAGCATCTAGTAATTTAACACTTTGTCTAACAACAACAACAACAACAACAACAACATACCATCTTTACCTGCATATTGTAAAAATTAAATTACTCTGGAAGGTTGTAGCATGGCCTGAGCATTCCAGCCACTTCTCTCAGCCTGTTGACCTCTACCTCATCCTGTGCACTCCACATTATCTCTTAAACCACTGACTTCTCCCTTAACTTGTTGTATCCTTATACACTCCCCCTTCTGTCCAAGCAAAAGAAAACAAAGTTTTGTCTCATTTCTTAAATTTTGCATGTTTTTTCCTATAGTGCATATAAATACACTATAGGCTATGTTCTGAATAAATACTATTTTTCACACAGAGCATTCCCAGAAAGACTCCCCTCATTAGAAAGTCTGTTATCTCCAATTGTTTTAAATGAAAATGAAGCTAAAATGGTTCTTAGAAAAGAGGCACTCTTTCATCATGTCCACTGCCTCCCTCTGGGAACCATGGAAGAGGAGCTAAACTGCCTTCAGGGGAGATGGTGGTTCCTTGTACTGTCAGAGGCTTCCACTTAACTCAAACTAATTACCCATTTTATTTCTAAATTCCCAGAAAATTAAATTTCCATTCAAAAGGAAAGTGTTGAAATTTTGCGGGAGGAAATAATTGTTTTTTCTTTTTAAAACAAATGGCTTAGTCCTGGCATTAAAAGAGAAGCACAGCACAAATTTACCTGCAAAATTACCTCTCTAAAAAGAAAAAATTACGTAGACTGTAAGAAACAACACATTTCTGTATTACAGCTTGCAATTAACATTTGTGACACAGAGCAGTTCAAATCTTACTGTTATATTATCCAGAAGTTTATGGAAAGACATGATGGAGGATGGAAGGAAAAGAATGAACACTTCTTCCTTCATGGAAATGTGATAATTTCTTAATAGAAAACAAAAAGGAAATAAAACCTGCATTTTCCTGCAAAAGGAGTCACTATAATCCAAGGGAAATACCAATTTATCAACTTTGAACATTTGTGAAGAGGAAAAAAACCAAACAGTTTTGTAGTCTTGGAGATAACAGTGAAACATTTTAAGATATACCTGTAAAGACGTGGACCAAATCCTGATACAATTCAATGCAGTTTTGCAGAAAATGATGCCTACTTTGGCTGGGGGCTGGAGCATACTTTTAATTAATCCTTTCCACACAACTGCATTAATCGCATCTTCTAAGCAGTAAAATTAAGGAGCTGAAGAGACTGAAGAAGTTAAGCTTGCCTGTGCACAATTCTGCTAATACTCGTACAAGACTCTGAGGTTGTGAACCACGCTGTCTTCTCCTAGCCTTGCAGTAAGTACTGTCCTCCCATGAAGACATTCACCTCACCTGACACACTAGTGTTGCTATGCAACCGACAACCAAAGGAAGATAAGATTTCGAAACATTTATCACGTTTTTCAGATTTACAGGTTTTGGTTGCACAGATGAGAAAGACAAGGACTTAACACCTTGTGAGAGACACTGAGTGTCCTGCACAAAGTATGTTTATTAACTGTTCATTTTACTTTACTAATAGACCTATACGGATTTAGTTAACATGTTCAGATATGGAATTTCAAAGCAAATGCCAGACTTCCTTAGTCTCCTAGCTTTCAAATCCAAGCATAAATTTTACTATAAATATATCTGTATATCAGGAAGTGACACGTGATCTCTGCAGAATAAAAAGAGGACTAAAAAAAAGCATTTTATTCATACTTAAAAATGAACACTATTTACACACAAAAAAAAACCCCATAGGATGTTCTTTTAACAAGGACTATATAGAAGGAGATACTTTTCATTTCCATCTTGTTTACAGAAAGAATTCTATGGCCGCTTAAAATAAGTTTCCTCTAGTTTTAAGAAACAGCCTGTTCTCCAGGTGTACACAGGTAGTGTCTATGTAGCAGGAAAAATATATCACGTATCTGAGGAACATATTCTGAAGTTGAAATTACAGATGCAGTGATGACCAGTAAACATGTAAAGGACCTTCCACAATTTCGCAGAGCTGACGTTAAGGAATTAACAGATAACTCAGACTAGAACTACTGCTTCTGGTAAAACAGCCCTTGATCATCACTGAGCAAAGCAGGCCAAGCACAAACTATGCAGGGTACCACACATACTCCTCAAAGGAAATCACACCTACCCATAGACTTGTGCCTGGAAACCTCTGTTTTTAAGAACAGCCCATCAGAGCATAGAAAACCTCAAAAACAGAGAAGAAAGCAATGGATAGAGTGTCTCCTAGAGACTGCAGGAAGGCTACCAGTTGCTCACAGATGTGAAATCTGTTATCTCATTCATGGACCCATACATTTCATGACACCATGACAATACAACTTGTTATTCATCCCACAAATGACACTGAATTCAGCAATTTGTAGATTATCTGATCCCCCTCACCCCCTACTTGCTCTTTCACACTTGGGATGGGGAGCTTGTTTTGATTCTTCCTTCAAGCAGAAGGAGTTAATATGCGTTCTCCACAGAAACAGACAGCTGGAAAACATATCTAGAGTTCAATTTTAGGAAAGAAACCTGGGAGGACCTAAAAGCACAAGCTGCCCTAGCTAGGCTGCCTGCAGAAAAGTATGGTAGCAAGAGCTAGGGAAGGCACAAAAATTAACAGATAAACCAACTTCTTCCATCCCTGATACACAAAAGGCAGAGAAGAAAGTCCTCTGATAAACTGCCTGGAAAACATTGTGACTGCTATTAAGCATGAACTCAGACCATCTGGGGAATACAGACAGAAAATACATTTTCAGAAATTATCCTGAAACAGAATAAGCTTCCATGTGTCTAGACCAACAAAAATCTGCATCTAAGAGGCAGTTCCATGTGGGTTTTAGAAGTGAAAAAAAGGTAATGAAACTAGAATAAAGCAGTCCTTGTTGCAGAATACAGTTTCATTTTACTATGGGAACATCAGGCTAGAGATTTATGGTCACTTCCAACAAACGTTTAATGATGCCTTCAGAGAGAATCTTCTCACAGGCCTTTCATGGTAATCTTCAGTCCAAAAAGGATATAAAACTATTCATAACCCCTCAAATTCAGAGTACTGTTAGTGATAATTTGGAGGGTTTGGGACATGTAGGGTAGGCAATTGTCTCTTAAGTCTGCTGAAGGAAGATGGGTCCAAAGAAGAAAGTGATTTTTTTTTTCCCCATAATATATAGTGATAAACACAGAGACCCACCTTGTTCTTATGAAAGACTCACAAAGAGATTGAGCAGCCATCTCAAATGTCCAAACAGCATGCCCAGTAAGTTCTAGAAAAATTTGATGTATATCACTATGACCTTTAAAAGGAATACTCTGGGCAGAATTGATTATAGCATAGTCTTTAATATACCCTACAACCTTCCCGTAAAGCTAAGCTCCCTGTCACACAAGCTCACTATTAAAATGTGCTAACAAGTGAGGTGGAAATGTGATACCAGCTTATGAAACTGTATAGTCTCTGGGGCAATGAATGTGTCTTTTTTTCTTATCCTGTAAATTACCTGGCATTGTTTTGGGAGCCATAAAAACAAACAAGAGACCCTTATTTGTACCAAAAGTGATCTTTCAAAGAGCTGTGGAGAAGACACTAATAAAACCTTACTGGGAAAATGATCAAGATTTTACTATAGCTACTTGTGAGAATTACTAGACTGCCTCTTTGCACCAACACTGCATGGAAGACGTTCCATTTTAAGAAGGGTAAGAGGAAGGGTAGGAACTTCTGAGATCTCCTTAGGACACTGTGAAGAAAAAAAAAAACGTATTCTACAGTGAAGACTTAATCTCACAACATCCATGCAAATGATTTATCACAAGACTTCAAAGAACAGAGAGGTTTATCCCTAGGAAAAGTAATAGGTACCTGGAAAAGAAACACAGGAGCTTTTCTTCTTCAAATGAGCTACTCCTACCAAAATGCCTGCAATATTATTAGGCTAGGTGAGCAAGCACCAGTTTTCTTTCCTGAGTTACCTGAAATGTAAACAATTTCTAATTCTAAATCTTTTACATTAAAACTTCAAGGACAGAACCTGATCTCCCTGATCCAGCACAGGCACTTTCATATCATGCATCTGTCATCTCAAGCCTTAAAGATATTATATAAACATATCTAATGAGTTCAGAACCTTGTTCACTCAGAAGAAAATATTTTCAACTGAAAATCTCAATAGAAAATAAAAATAGAAACCTTTTTAGAGAATGTAGAGGAGCTGCAAATACTCAACCTCAAGAAGAGCATGGAAAATACTCTTTTTAAAGCCCACATAGACCTTCGCTTTTCTATCTATTGGATTTTTAGTAAGATGAACATTGTGAGTACTGCAAGCTGTTTCAGCTTCTACCTTGAGAGTCACTTCATGTTCCTGCTGTCAGACATGAAAGATTCTTCCCCTCTCACTAGCTCGATAAAAATCAGAAGCTGTATTAGTACAATCCAAACACAATGAAATAGTACTTGCAAACCCTTTCTCTGCAGAACTGGGGTGCTACTATATAAAGAAACCTGCACAAACATATATATCAGAAAACTTAATAGTTACCTAAAAGAATTTGGCTTTTACTATTGTTTTACACAAACTGTCAAGAACAGGCTCAGCAGCACAGACTAATAGGCAAACATGGGTCAAGACTCAGTTTGCTTGATTAGGTACAGTCGATATTAGAGGAAACTCCACAGGTGCTTTTTCAGGACAGCACTAGAGACAGAATTCAAGAAAGATCCTCCTAGTCTTCTCACCCAAATATATTGTAGCTGTACAAAGCTGCGGATGTTTAATTGTATTCTACAACAAGCAAAGCACATGGTGTTATCTTACGGCAAAATGATGAAATAAACCTCTTCTCCCACTGCCCGAGAAGCGGGAAGGGAAAATCAAATGGCATTATTTTTGCAAATACAATTAAGGTACTGCAAAACTTAAAGTAAACTTTAAAAATCCAAATCTTTCTGTATTTATTAATTCTATGAGTAAACCTGTGTGTGTTCCAGACTGACTCACAGCTACGTTGACTGAGGCAACAGTATCTCACAAATCATTAAATCATCTGCAAGTGCTCTCCTCCTCCATCAAACATTCCTAAACCTTTCTCTCTTTACAAAAGCAAAGGCACTCAAGATATTGGTTCAGCTAATACAGCCTACTTGGTGCCTAAGATGACACATCTGGTGTAATCAGACCACTCACACCTTTAGCAAGAATGATTTTCCTTAGGTCAAGTACAACGCATACCTGATAAAAAAAATGTGAATTGCTGGTATGAATTAATAAGCAAGTCTTCTGTGCTTTTTGTACTTACAGTTTTCAGATAGGACAGCACAGCTACAAATGCTCTATTGCTTACCTACAAGGTGACAGCAGGGTTATGATTTAACAGACCCCTCAAGCCTGATGGAGAAGCCAGAATCTAGCAAGCTGCTTTTGATGGTCTTCACCAATGATGGAATTTTGACCCCTCTGCAGTCAATGGCAAAACGCTACATGGGTCAGGACAGCACTTAATAAATATTCTTCCTTCTTTGTTGTGAAATATGCTTGGCTGTATTTTACAATGATTTGCCAAGTTCTTTAATATGAGCATACAATACACTCATGGAATACTAAATACACACAAGGTTTCCAAAGTATGCGTATATGATGCAGACTGCTTTACTAAGCAAAAAGCAGATGATACTAAGGCACACCATGAGCCTTGCTAGATATAAGAAAAGTTTATCTCAAATGTAACAAAAATAATGCAAAAAACCTAGCTTCTCCTGTCACTTAAAAGATGGAGAGAGAACAGGTTTTAGAAATACCTGGTGAATTAATTCTAGAATAAACCAATTTATTTCTAAAGTAAACATTCATCGCATCTTAAGACAGACTGATGGGCTTATAGAAGCACACCATGATTTTATTTTTCCTTCACCAAACACTTTATATAGTAACTTAAGCATTCAGACAATCACCAAATTGTGTCACACGCAGAACTCATTTGAGTATTTTCTCAGTTTTTTTGAATTATGACAATATACATCACAGTGCAGACAGAACTAAGTAATATTCCAAGACTTGTTGAAGTTAGAAACACTAGAAGGGTTTTTTTTCTTATTTGACATTAGTTTGATTTACTTACTGAAATTCTGAGTATAACTCGAAATTTAGCTTCAATTGTGAACTTACTGATCAATGAAACTCTCATAAGTTTAAACAATCGTGGACTCCACTCCTTTTTATATTTCCAAGTACTTTTTAATTGAAAAATTCCTCTCACTAATCATTCTGGTTCAAAAGTATTTCACAACGTTCACAGGTTTCAGATTTTTGGCTTTTGTTATATGTTTTTGTCTCATATTTTGAGAGCAGTGTCCCCCACTGAAGCCAACTGTCATACTGTGGATTCCGATCTCTACAAATCAAATTCACTAACGCTACTCCCTGCAGTCATGAACTATTCCTGTAGAACTATTTCTCCTTCAGTGGGAATTAAATCTTGCTCTAACAGCAAGGATTTAAAACAACAGCTAAATATTATATTATTCAACATTTGTATATATAAAACAGAACATGTTAAAGAGATGGTAGCAACTGTACTTGCAAGAGTTACTTCATTTTTAATTTGAGGAATATATTTTACCAGGTTGGTTGACCTCAACATCTCTGTGGGTGGAAAACTTCCTTATAACTTTGTTCCTCTCTCTGACACCATTTTTTCATTAGTTATGACTAGTGATCAGTGTAGCCCGGACAAGACAGCGCAAAATTGTCCAAGCTCTTTTACTAGTTAGCCTCATAATCAAGCCACCAAGAATAGGGTATTAAAGTGGCACTGGTCTGTAAATAAAATATGCTGAACATTTCTAACTGTGTTTATGAAGCATTTACAATTTAAGTCACTGTTAACTACAAATAATGCAAGATCACCATTAGTTCACATACTGTAGGATGCCAAGCCATTATCAGATGATGACAACAGAAAATGGTTACTTAGCTGATTAATTTCTGGTTTTCCAGATTTACATTTTTAAGACACAGGGGCTACGGCAGTCTAATTTTAATTTCATCTGTAGAAATTATTTTTCTGCAGTAATTAGACACTATTTCTAAGACAGACCTGGAAAACACCGACGGAAAGAGGTTTCAGAGTTGTATCATGAGACAGTTATACTCCCTCATCAGACTACATCAACACAACGGAACGATGAGCTTGGAGTGGTCAGGCTCCTAAGGATTTTGTCAGTACAAATGAAATCACCAGACGGAGAGGAGATGACATGACGTTAAGGGACTCAAATTTCGTCCTAACTCTGAAACACAAAGCCACATTTCTGGAGAGTTCCATTTACATTATGAGAATAGAGAAAATAGGATAAAACTGTTGCAATGTTTTGGAACCTAGTTTTTAGGGGGGGTTTTAATTAATATTACTATTATTAGTTGTCTTTGCAGGCAAAACACCACCAAACTCTGCTGTGTTTTGAACGAAGTCTCAAAGGCATCAAAATTGGCATCGTACTTTTGCCCGTTATTCTTCCTTTTCTCTTGGATCAGTTGATTTTGCATTTAACGATGATGCTTAAGTGTTTATTATGCTGATGAAAAATACATACTTCAGAATACAAAAACATCTGAAGAATCACCCTTTAAGTCAGTATGGTCCTGACAGAAGCCAAGGGTTCAATTACGTCTACTGAACAGCCTTTTCTTTAGCACTAACAGTATGAGTATTTGGAGAGCAGGTATGTGTTCTTCCATTTGCCTTGTGAACAGCCACATGTGTCCACAGTGGGTGGGACAGAAGAACATTCCTCACTCTGCACTAACACATAGGACGGCACTTTGATCTCTGAGATGGCTTCCAAGAGTTATCAGTATCGTGCTGGGTCATCAAAGAATTAGGAATTAGGAAGTCCTAATTCTAAGGCATCCCCAGAAAACGGAGAGTTGCTTACATATGACCAACACCTGTATTTCTGAGTCACTGTAGTGCGGAAATGCTTCTCTATCACATTTACACATATAATTAATGAAAGCGTGATAAAGACACACAAAACTTACATAGTCATGGAAGGCTTTTGCTTCACTTGAATGTTCACATGTTTCTCGTCTTTCTGGAGCTGCGCAGTAGAGATCCCAAAATACACTGCAAGTTAAAAAGTTACAGAGATGGTGAGAAAATCACTGTAATGCTTACATGGATTTTATGGTGTATGCACACTGTACATGCATATTCATATATAGACACAGACATATCACTTCCTTGTCAAGGGTTGAAAACACCTCTATTAAAGAAGTTAGCTTTGTAAAATATCTATGAGGAATCAAGTTCTGCTATCTGATTCTCTGAGGCAAGCAGTACTGTATTCCTTTAATGCCACTGTAATATAGACCAAGAAGCTAGTCTGATATACAAGGTTTAAAGGTATAAAGAGTATTACTAAAGTGCTGCAATTAACCTCATCCCACTGGCAACTGCTGTAATTAACTTCCACGAAGCATGGGAAGGGACAGATTTGTATTAGCACGAAAAGGCAAAAAACTGGAGAGAAAACTGGGAGTTCTTCCAAGGTCGAGCACTGTGCTTTAAACAAAAGTTCCCAGAGAAACAGGTGCCTGGACAAGAGTAGAAAATAGATGGGTATGTTCTTGGGTTATAGAGTGAAATGAAATTGTCGTTGTCCCATCAGTCTCCCCCTTCAAAGAGAGTTATACACAAATCAGTACTAGCACAAAGCTTCTGGAATGACATTATACATACGCTAGAACAATGAAAATAATAAAATTTAATAGCATTTCATACTTATTTCTTTATTGATTCAGATTTCATTCACTGTAATTTAGTCCAGCACCATAATAAGAAATTGTGGGAAATTCGAGCACTCTGCTGCAGACAATTAAAATTAAGGATAATGCAGACATCAGAGATACAACGAACATGTTTATTTTGTCAGGTTTCCATCACACAGCTTAAAGCTACGAAAGAAAGGTCAATGAAGAATACACCACCTTCCAAGCATCTGTAAGAACCATTTGGGTTTGAATGGGACCACTTTATAACTTCTAAATTCTTTACTCTTGACAGTTGGACATATTCTCTGTAATTCTTTATTCTTTCAAACACAGGCATATTGGATATATTCAAATCATGTGACAAATAATAAATACCATGGCTAAATAGCACTGACTATGAGCACTCTTTCTGCCTTGAGAATTCAATGTACACAAATGTGTCTCTGCACACATATATAAGCAAACATCATCATGCATAAAAAAACAAGTCAACCCCACGTCTACCTGTCTTCTGAGCCAAGAGAAACTACGCAAATGCAGACAATGCAGACCAAGCCCATGCTATTGCACACTGTCTCTCAAAAATGCTGTTAGCTTGGGTTCAGCTAATTACTTTCATATGCCATTCCTGTGTCTAGAATGTGGACTGTAAACTGAGGAAGCTCACATCTATATGCATAGTCTCCATATATATTGCTGGGGTTTTTTTTCAAATGCAATTATTTAGGATATGTAGAACAATCTCTTAAATGCACAATTTACTGGAAGGTGGTGAAGAAAGAAATGCAGGCCAACTTCTTGCAAAGATGCTTTCTTATCAGTGCATTATGTGATATTTCTTTTCCTGTACCTAATATCAGTATCTTTTTCAACATCTGATTTTCAGTTCTTTCATTCCTTAACAAGAAAATGGTCTGGGTTCTCATCTTCTTGTTCCTTTTATAACATTCACCTGAATTTCTTGCGTCCAGTTGCTGGAAGTAGCAATCAACACATTCCAAAACTCCGAGGAGAAAAAAATTGATACTTACCACCACCAGGAATGCAAGAATCCTGGGGGCTCCCCCAGTGTGATGTTTTTTTCCCATCTTATCTATAACAAAACAATAAAAAACAGAGGTATACATTTTTGTGATCATTGTGACTAAAAAGCATTACATAATTACTGCAGATAGCAAAAAGAGGAAGATTTTATGGTTATGAAAGGCTTTATCATTATCAATCTGGATGGTCATATTACTTACTTTATTACTTATTAATACAACTGAGACTTAACTTTTGTAATTTTAGGGAAAGCATCTTTTAGAATTCTTTGGGGGTTTTTTATATTCTTAATACAGTTTCAGTAATGATGCATTTTGTACCATTCCATTGCTGAGACGTGCACGAAGGTCAAAAACGCATGACCAATAAAAAGTGTTTAAAAAGTACCCTTAAAATGACACCAAAGATTTTCCGTTTTGCGCTAAGCAAAACAGAAGCCACAGAACTAATGTTCCTGATTCAGCAGGTGGCAGTCTTCCCTCCGCATCCACAGCCTGCCTGGGTTTTGTAATCCTGGAGGAGTGCTTCACTGTTAAGAGGGAATGTGGCAAATACCAGGAGCATCAGTTCAGACGCAAAGCTAGTCTGGCTTACAGCTTCTCCTGAACAGCTATACTCGCTGTGTCTCCTTTCTCACCTAGGCAGCCTGGTTTGTTTAGCGTTGTTTTCAAAGGAAATGCAGTTTAGGAACTCTTACCCTTGACTTCACACTTTTCCTGTTGATCAGCAAACCCATAAGACAACATAACGCATGGTGACAGCCTTTTGTCGCTGCAATATTTAACTATGATCACACGACCATTTTCTTAATGCCATAGTCATCAATCTGTCCTTAACTACAAAATTAGTTTGCACTGTAACAAAGCCCATGTAACTGCAAATAACTGTAGGTCCTGCAGAAACACCCATGTTAATGTGATGCCTCACATTAATAAGTGGGTGGAAACTAGAGCGTTGCATGCACTCCAAATTCCTCCAGTTAGCAACTACACATAGCATTAATTTCCTCTCCTCCTCCCCCCCCCCTCCTTTTTTTTTGTTAAATTGTTAAACACAAACCACATTCTGTTCTAGAGACAGAAATAATGGCAGACAAAAAGATTATTTTAATGAAAAGTTTAAAAAGCCTTAATACGAAATATATTCAAATGTATATAAGTAGGTACATAAAAGCTTACTATAAAAGGCAGATAGTGTTCACGCTGCCAGAGGCACTTCAAGGCTGGCATTTTCCAAAAAGACACTAAAACCCTGATTCTCAAATCCAACTTGATTTCCACAACCAATTCTTAAGAAATTTAAGCACAGAGAAGTTCTACCAATAGCTTGCAGAATAATATGTAATTCATACACCTAAAAATGTTCTTCACACTCATACAAAGTAACCTAGTGTAGTTTTGATATATTACATGAATAAAACTATTTTTAGAAAGTATATTTTTGTTTAGAAATTATTTTTACAAGGTAACTTTGAGGCCCTATCACTTCTATTGGTAAAGTTGGCAGAATGAACCAGCTGTGCGACACTAACCCTATCACCACCTAACAATAGATAACATATAAAAATCTTATTTTTAAAAGGTCCTGGCTTAAGTGCTGGAAGATAAGAATATTAATAAAAATGAAAAATACAAATAAAAGCCAAAGCTAATACAAAGGTATTACACACAGTTCAAATACCCTCCTCTGAGGCATGATTGCTCCTCACATGCACTGGGAATGGCTTGGAAGGACTTGTTTTAATCACCAGGAATACAAAGTACTTATGGGAAATTTCAAAAGCAAAATGATAGAATGAAGAGACGCAGCACACAATCAAAACAAAAAAAAATGGATCCTGGAGTTGAAAAAATCATTCGGTTAAGAATTACGTCGATGTAGCCTAAGCAGTCTCTATGTCTAAGCAGTATTCATGCTCTTCAAAGCAGATCTTGACGATGAAATTACCCATTTTGGAGGTTTTACACTGGTCCTTTTTAACAGGACAGACTTCATCTTGAGAAATTCATTCACAGAAGGAGCCTGAAGGGAATGTGGAAAGTGGGGCTTGTTCAAAGGGGTTTGGTTTTGTTTTTAAAAAAATACATACTTCTGTCTTACATGGCAGACATCAATCTGTCTGATCCCAGAGAGTTAAAAAGATTTATAAAGAACTATCCATTTTAGAAAAATGCCCTCATTGTCAACTCTATTGATTAAGCTCATAGCCAGTGATTGATTAACTGAGAAATGCCCACCTTCCTGGTCCGGACAGACTGATGGAATTATTCCTCCAAGGCTAGAACTTAAAATATAGAAAATATGTGGGATAAGGATCAGCTCTTCAAGGAAAACACAGCAGCTGAGACACCAAAGGGAAGATTCTACTACAGAACAGCTTCTTTTGTATCAAAGAAAGTGTGTATCCCATCTGAATGGCTCTATTCAACCCTCAGAAGCAATGACATGGTTCAGATGAAAGCCAGTTGTGCTAGCCCCTTGACATTTTGCCAACTGTATGAAGAATGGGTAGGAACCTGCTGCTGAGTTACTTCAACCCAGTACTTTGTGCCATGTCTCCTGAAAGGAGATACATTTGCAGACCATGATACAAGAGCTAGAGCCAACAAACTGAAGAGGTCTCTGCTATTGAGAGATCCAGGAAAATGCAAGATGAGCTTGAGGTCCTGTGTTTTAAAGATAATGGCAACAGAGCTTTGAAAGCTATACTCAACAAGGACCTCAAAGCACAGTTCACCTTACTGACTCATAGAATCATAGAACAGCTCAGGCTGGAAGGGACCTCGAAAGATGATCTGGTACAGATGTTTGTGGGAAAGGGAGCCTAGATGAGACTACCTAGCACCATGTCCAGTTGCATCTTGAAAACCTCCAGTGATGGGGACTCTAACACTTCCCCAAGAAAGCTGTTTCAGTGAATGATTGTTCTCACTGTAAAAAAAAAAAAAAAAAAACCAAAAAATTCTTTCTCATATCAAGATCAAACCCCTCTCTGTGCAATTCACACCCACCGTCCCTTGTCTTCTCCATGTGGCTCCTTATGAAGGGAAAACCTCTGTCTTCTTCACAGCCATCATCTAAGTACTGGAACACAGTGATGAGGTCCCCCTCAAGCCTTCTCAAGTGCTTTTACTACTTGCCATTTAATTTGTGCATTTCAGTTTATTTTCCCCAAGCTGCAGTAATGTGCAGTTTTCTCAACCTGAACCTGACCGCTCAAATACAAGTTTTTCCAGGCCTCTCCCTATCATGATAACTGCTTCTGGTTCCAACAGAGGACCATTCACAAATATTGTCAGCACAGTATTTAAGCTTCCACACTGCTAATGGAGCAGACAAATAAACTCACAGCTTTGTGTGGAGTCTAACAGACACCTCGTAACAACTCTATATATTTATTTGTCCTTGCCCTGTGTTTACCATCTTTTGGCTAGTAAAAATTTGAAAGATTTGACATAATCTCGTACTATATTCATTCAGACCTGAGACTTTCTTTATAACCCAAGACAGAATTAGTTTTCTAAGCTAAATTTCAAGACACTTCATCAAATGTTTTCTAGAAATCCAATGTCATACCAGTTATACTTCCTCCAACTGCTCATTCTGCAAATGCATCATAAAATCAAAATGAGCAAAATGTATGTTGTGCAGTGTATTATTTACAAATGACAGCTCTTTTGGGAAAGCTAAGATGATACTCTCCATTATTTTCTCATTTTTCCATTGCTTTACCAAAGAGAAAGAACAATTGTCAAAAACATACCTTACTATAAACATAAACTCATACTACCACAATTCTACCCCTTTTCCTTATCTATGCTATATGAATTTTTTACAAACAACACAAACAACACTCTGGGTTTTCATCCTTCCATCTCCCACCTCCAAAATGTCATCTTCATCATAGTCATTTTATTAGCTTTTGGAGGAGTATCAGTTGAAGCAGCAAATTTTCCTAGCACATCTTGCCTGTTTTTTTCTCATTTCTGCTCACTATTCAAGTATCACTATTATCTTAAATGTTCTCATCAAAGAAACATTAAAAACAATACTAACTACAAAAGAACTCAATGTGTTTGGCATATGGGTATTTCTGTATCCCTGAGTAAATGTAAAATGCTAAGGTGTCAAGGAGACATATAAGGGGACATAACTGACTTCGATCTTCAAAAGATGTATACAAAGTCTTTGAAAGACTATGAAAAATATTGTGTAAAGTTAAAAATTCCATTAGCAGTTGAAAGTGTTTAAGAAACAGGACCTAAATGGTTGTATTCGTAATTGATTCACCAGATGAAAAGAAGTCAAGTGGTTAGAAGCATGGTTAAGAATACACAGAGACATCAGCAGTGCTTTAAGAGAATGAGAACTGCAAGTGCATGACAGCAGGATGCAAAATACATCATCGCTGTGTATTCTGGAAGGGTACATCATTCACAACTGGAGATACCACCAGTAAGTTTGAAGGTCATCAAAAAGAGTACCACTGATGCATTCTCTAACATGCACATTTATTACAGAAAATAGACTAATCCTTCCCCAACGTGGCAGCAAATCACAGAATGGGAATAACATATCACAGCAAAAACAGTCACGCAAAGCCATGTTAAATGATACAGCAAACTGGGTTCCACAGAATCAAGTATCTATGCTGATCAATGTAAACACATATTCAAGGTTGTCGCTGTCGTTTATTCTACATCAATGTACATTTATTTCACTTGCACACGGCTGAAAACTGTTTTAAGGGAAAAAAAAGATGGGGAAACATACCTCTGATAAAAACGTCTGGGCTGATTTCTGTGCTCCTACATGGAGCAGATATTCATATACATACAGTGCTAATCTGAAAAATAAACAAAAAGGACAATATTTAGTACTGCGAATTTGTTTGCTCATCTTCTTTAGAAACAAAGGATTATCAAAAGTATGAGGTGCACTACATTGCCTTTAACACACCCTATATGCTGAAAACATCAAACCTATTACCTACACCGGAATTTTTTAACTGGACATTTAGGTCAATCAGACCCCTCCTGATCCCTCAGCTTTATATTGAATCCGGTGTACATGGGATGGGAT